>PVHP010005869.1:0-62985 GCA_004024765.1 Zapus hudsonius
GCCATGCCTCTGGATAGTCTCCCCCACCACGGCTCTTACAATCTTTCTGCCCCCTCTTCCGCATAGTTCCCTGAGACATGGTGGATGCATTTATTCTTTAAATTTTCATTTAGGCAAAACTAAAATTATGTCTGTCTTTAAACAGCCCGTATGGCTATCTCCTGCGGTCCTGTGCTGGAAGCACTTTCCTGTCTACTGGTCCTTTCTCTATTCCGTGTTTCTTATTTGTGTCTCTTTGCCTCTGTATTTTTTTTCCCACTTTCCATCTTCTCCAACAATAGCGATCAAATGGAAAGGACCACCTATCTTGAGCAAAAAATAAAATAAAATAAAAATTTCCAAACATGATCAAAACAAGCGGCTGATTTTTTAAAAAATATCTTAAAAATGAGCCTTTGTACTTTTGTGTTTTGTAAAAGTGGTAGGAGAGTTGCTCACCAGAAATGAGTTAAAATTCCCTGAGTCATGAAAGTGAAGGAATTGAAGCAGATGATCTCTGACAGATTTTTTCTGGCTTTTCTAATTTCCATGCACCGGTGATGCTCTGTTTTCTTGGGTAGGGGGAGGCCAGATGGAGGGTCGTCTGCACACTGTGCGTCTTCTTGGTCCGTGGGTTGAGCATCTGTTTGGGGCCTCTCATGGCAGTGCCCATGCGCACCATTTCAGCTTGGAGCAGCAGAATGCCCTTCCAGAAGGTGTCAGAATGCATGTCTCCGCACATGTTTCTGATTCCCATTGTTTCCAAGAAAAATATAGCAGCTAATTCCCTCTAGCTTTTGATTTTAGAGCTGAATAATCTGTTTGGGGTGATGAAGAAAATATGTATATTCCCACCAAGCATAACAAAAGAGTAGAAATTTAATACCTAGTCATAATATTCATTTATAACATACAAATCAAAACATAAAATAAAAAGGTAAGAATTTATTTTTACTTATTTCATTCTAAGGGAGAAGCCATCCGTTTTTCTTTTATTACATTTTATTTTTGGAACAGTTTTATGTTTACAGAAAAATTGAAGAGGTAGCCAGAGAATTTATTATACTGAGTATAAATGATTAAGAATTAAATTTATCATTTGTTTTATAATTGTTAAGATTCTTTATTGAGATTTCCCAGATTTTAGCCTAAAGGCCTCTTTCTCTTTTAGCATGCCACTTTTTAAATTATTTATTTATTTGCAGGAGGGAGGGAGGGAGAGAAGGAGAGAGGGAGGGAAGGAGGGAGGGAGAGAGAGAGAGAAAGAGAGAATAGGTGCATCTGGGCCTCCTGCCACTTTAAGTGAACTCCAGATACACGCACCACTTTGTGCATCACTGGGGAATCAAACCCAGGCCATTGATGGCTCTCAGGCTTCCCTCACTTTGGATAACTTTAGCAGTTTGAGGAGCACTGAGGTATATTGTAGGATACCTCTCTGTTGGCATTTGTGTGATGATTGTCTCATAATTAGGTGGTGTTTCTGAGAAAATGATCACAGAATAAAGTGCCATTTCATTGTGTCCAATAAAGGTGCTATCAGTAGCATTGTTCTTTACTGTTAATGTGAACCTGGTCACTTAGCAGAAATAGAGTCTCAAGGGTTTTGTACTGAAAGCAACCAGTTTAACCCATTATCAACTACTATTTCAATAAAAGTTCTAGATTCTAGGTTTAGAAATTAATTTGGAAATCAACGTGGGGGAATGGTTTTTAGAATAATGAAAACAAATGAAAGAATCCTTTCTGTCCTTCTGTCTAGAGAACACAGGCCTGCATATCTGAGCTCATGATTTCAGCTTTTCTGTATGTAGCAGACACAACAGGAGGATCAAGGGCAGGAAGGCAGAAGATGGGATGTGCAGTCAGTTCACATGCTTCATTCTGGTTTGAGATATCTGAAGAAGTAACACCAAGGGATCTTTTCAGTCTCTCTGCCTTCCTGAACACCTTTTATAGGAAAGGAAAGGGTACCTCCTACCCCTTATCTGTCTAGCCTGACTCTACCCAGTTTGATGGGTTGGTGAGGTCTTCCCGTAGGCACATGATCATTGCTTTTGTTTAAAAACGGAATGCAAGAAGGATTAGGCTGCATCTCAGGGGAGAGTGCTTGCCTAGCATGTGCAAAGCTTTGGGTTCTGTCCCCAGCAACACAAAACAGACAAAAGAAATGAATAGTGAAAAGTGCACATCAGATGTGTACTTACTTAAATATTTGCCTCATACTTTTATATTAGTGAAGTTGGGGAAGTAATTTCCTTAACAGAATACAGACCGTGACCTCAGTAATTAGATATATTCTGTAGCATCCAAATACAACATATTTGACTTTAGAAAAAAGTTCCAT
This sequence comes from Zapus hudsonius, assembly GCA_004024765.1. NCBI lineage: Eukaryota > Metazoa > Chordata > Mammalia > Rodentia > Dipodidae > Zapus > Zapus hudsonius. Next base: position 2,327 of record PVHP010005869.1, read on the forward strand.
GTAAATGAAGCCACTGCATAAATCAATGTGTATTTTTATATTTTCAAGTAACATCCAAAGTAATGTTTTATAAATTTTTTCCATATTTAGCTAGTTAACATTTACATTATTACTTAGATAAACACACAGATCCAATTTCCTGTTTTTCCACCCATTGGCCCCATCAAAAGACCATTTTATTTGCCATTGGTGTAGATAACATGGTCAAAAACATGATTTTCTTTCTAGATTAGGGCATCAAGTAGGCCCCTGAGAGTTGGTTGATTAATATTGGAAGAAAATTATAGGAGCTATGCAAGTTACATTACGTCTTGAGTATTACTCGTGTCTATCACATCATTAGTGTGGTGCCACTGGCCAGTCCCTGGCCCTGTCTTCTCTGCAGGCACAGTGGGCATCTGAGTGCTGAGCCTCCTGAGGTCCTTGAGTCCCATTGTCATCTGTGTGACTCTGGGTGACTCTCAGAGGCAGGGATGGGATCGCTCACCTGTGATTAAGCCCCTGCACATTGAAGACCCCCGATGCTGAGCTGAAGGAAAGAATGGGCGAGCATTAGCCTCACCTGGGGGATGTTCTCTCTATGTACTGACTACAGTTTTGTTGTTTGTTTTGTCTCGGTGGAGAGACACATGAGATTCTTAAATCTCTTATAGAAGTTTTCAAAGACTTGTCTGAAATCTAAGGAGTAAATAAGAAGACCCCAGGCTACCTCTTTAGCTCACAAATCCACATCATTTTGCTCATTTTGTTTATTTACGTTGCACCTTACTGTGTAGTCCACACTGGTCTCAGCTTCTGGAGGATGGATGATGTTGTGCCTGTCCGTTTTGCTAATTCTGTCTCATCTGTCTTCTATCCCATCTCTTTTGTTTTCATTTCAGCTGTAAATATTTCATTATGACTCTAGTATGGTCATTATAACACCTGCCCACACTGCCATTTTTTACACCTCTTTTTATATAACTGAGTGCCAACTCTCCAATATTCGCATTGTCTTTTTTTAAAGGTTTAATTTGAACATGCTGTATCATGCGTTCTGCAATTTTCTTTTTTAATATTTTATTCATTTTCAAGCAGAGAGATACAGAGAGAGAGAGAAAGAGAGAGAGAGAGAGAGAGAGAGAGAGAGAGAGAGAGAGAGAGAGAGAGAGAGAGAGAGAGAGAGAGAACCAGGGCCACCACCTTGTGGGTCTGTCTGGCTTATGTGGGTCCTGGGGAATTGAACCCAGGGCCTTAGGCACTGGAGGCAAGTGCCTTAACCGCTGAGCCATCTCTCCAGCCTTTCACAATTTCTTGATTGCTCCAAACCTGTGTTATTTTTAAGCAACTGGTTCATTCAAATCAAATTCCAAACCTCACCTACACATTGTCTTTGGTTTTGAAGAGACATTGTTTAATCTTCACATACGGGGCACGTGAGTTATGTCAAAGTTGGGTGATAGTTGGGAGAAGGAATATATTTTCAGTGTCTTTCTCTGTTCAACCTCTGTCTACATAACATTAAACCTGGAGTATGACATTTACATGGTCACTTTATCTCATTCTTTAAATTAAAAAAATTTGTATTTATTTGTGAGGAAAGAAGGGGTGGGGGAAAGAGTGAACATAAATGAATATGGGTGCACCAGGGCCACTTGCTAATGCCAGTGAACTCCAAATTCATCTGGCTTTATATATGTATTGGGAATTGAACTTGGCTGGCAGACTTTCAAGAAAGTGCCTTTAACCACTGAGCAATCTTCCCAGCTCTCACTGTTGCACTTAGTAAACATGTATTGAGTATTGGGTGCCCACTTCCTGGTGGGTCCTATGCTATGCTTCAGAGATTTCATAGTTAAAACAACATGCTCTGTTTTGTGGAGCTCATAGGTTAGTTGCTGGAGGTGATGTTTTTTTTGCCTAATTCTGATCTGGGGAGAGAAAAAGGAAATCACGAATGAGTTCAGAGGTTAACTTATAGTTGTCATGCAGGAGCTAGGATCTACATTTCAAGTTTTGGTGTATTTGGCTTGTTAGATCAGTATTGGTTTTCCATTTCTATATAGTTGTCTCTTTTTCTGTCCTTCCAACCCAATCTGCCCACTCATTAAACCCCTATTGATTACATCATTTTCCTACCTAGAAACCTTGGGTACCACTGATCATCTCTTAATAATAGCTAAACTGCACAGCTTTTAACACTACAAGTTATGGGTTATTGGTATTAATAATGGTATGTTAAGGCCTAATCAAATCTAGCTCCAACTTATTCTTTCTTCAAGTTTATCATTCTGTTAACAGTACTCTGGCCCGACTGGCGTGTATTTCTTGCCTCTTAAACTTGAGGAGTCCTGTTTTGTGCACTTGATTACATTAGTAGTAACCTACTCTCCCTTCTTCCCTCCTTCTCATCTCACTCTCTTCATTCTTCCTGTCTCCCTTCTTTCTTTTGAAATGTGTCTTTATTTCCTTTCCTTTCCTTTGTTAATATTTTGAGGCACGGTCTCATGTAGCCTAGGCTGGCCTTAAACTCAATAGGTAGCTGAGGCTGCCCTTGAACTTCTGATTCTCCTACTTCCACTTCCCAAGTGCTGGGATTACAGGTGTGTGCCAGCCCACCCAGCTACTAGTAACCCTTCTTACTTTCTCATTTGTGACTTCTTCCTGGCCTTCTTTGCACCGGTTGTTTTCTCTTCTTAACAAACTCAACATTCAGTTGAATTTCATGGCCTCCTCAAGGATTACTCACCATCAAGCCCTTTGATTCCTGGTCTATCAGCATGTCATTTCGTGTGTATTACCTAGATTTGGAAAACCAGCAGTGGCCAAGACCTAGGCTTTACAAAGCAGGAAAGCCTGGCTTGCATTTTGTTCTTGCATTTACTAGCAATACGGTCTTGGGCAAATCCCTTTATGCCTCAGAGTCCATGTTCCCTGTCTACAGACTACAGATACTAGGGAGGTTTTATTGGGTGGTTTCTAAAAATTGAGGCCATTTCTGTCTATGTCTATATCTACCTACCTACCTATCTCTCTCTCTCTCTGTCTATCTATCATCTATCTATCAATCATCTATCTGTCTGTCTATTTATCTATTATCTATCTATCATCTATCTATCTATCTATCCATCTATCTAATCTATCTATCTATCTATCTATCTATCTATCTATCTATCTATCTATCTATCTATCATCTATCTGTCTACTGGTAAAACATAGGCATTGTAAGTTTTGGCACTTTAGGAGTGCATTACAAGTTATAGACTATTATCATTATTAAGTTTTGTTTAATTTTGTATTCTCCAACGACTTTGGAACACAAATAATGCCTGTACTCTCTTAGCACTGCATACCTTTTTGTTGGGATTTAGGGAGGAGGATTAAAACTTTTGCTTTTTGCCCTTGGGGTCCCTACAGAGTCATCTAAATATTCACCCATTTTTGAGAGAGAAGGTTTTATTTTGTTTTTGGTGGTTGGAATCGAACTCAGGGCCTTGGATGTGGTGTGTAACGGTGGTGGCTAAGATATGAATGGAAAATGCCTAGGAGAGAGGAAAAGAAACTGTATCTATTATTACTGTTTGAGTAGTTGTTAAATTTATGGGGAAAAGCTAGGTTAAGATTAGTGAGTTTTCATCTTCATAGAGAATCTTGAAAAATTTGTTCAGTATTTTTTTTTTCAGTTAGGGGAGGAAAGAAATGCTGAGAAAACTGGTGCTGAAAGTTTTTTTCTTGTTTATATCTTATTTGTTGCAAATAGCCTTCAGTGTTTTTTTCTTTGCTGGACTTATGGCAAAATCGCTACCATGAAAGAATCAAAAGGATAGAAGAAGAAGAAGAAGAAGAAGAAGAAGAAAGAGACCTGAAATGTACCGTGGTGGAAAGCTCTTCTCAGTCAGAGGCTAGGGGAATCGACTTGAATAGTGTCTCTGAAGAAGGCAAGAAGAAGCATTTTGAATGGAGCCAATTCTGGGGCGCCACATCATTAACAGAGTTACAGACTCCGGGTGCAAAGGAGAGCACTTCAGTGCTCTCCATTCTCACTGGCAAAGGACAAGCACATATACAAAGGTCCAGCACCGTGTTTCTCAGCTGCAAAAGGAAATAATGTGTGTTCTGTCCGTGGGCAGAGGCTCTGCAGAGCAGCCCAAAGCAAGCTGGAAGTAAGGACTTCAAGCGGTGGCTCCAGTGTTTGGCAGGCTCTCGAGAGAGGGATGGAAATTAAAAGTAATGCCACAGTTCTAAATGTCAGATGGAACCCGTTCCTGGGCATGCAGCACACAGCACCCATTTTCCTCTTGTGAGATGCTGAAGCCGGCCTTCGCCCTTAAGAGAGCTGAAAACAGCTTGGTCCACTAATTAGTATTCTGTGATGTATTATCCACAGCCCTTGACCTTTAATTGGGCAAGGTTTCTGTGAACTTATTTTACTCTTTAGTCACCTAAAGGCTATATGCTTCTTGGAAACTTCTGAATGCTTAAGTGTTAGACTTTTGAAACTCGCACTGAGGCACAGAGAGGGTTATCATAGACAAAGTGAATTATCGGAAGAATTTTTAAAAAATATTTTAAAGCTATGTGTGGTGGCTCACATCTGTAATTCTAGCACTTGGAAAGCTGAGGCAGGCCAGTTGCCATGAATTTGAAGCCATCCCGGGCTTCATAGCTCCAGATCAGCCTTGGCTACAGAGTGAAAGCATGCCCCCTCCTCCCCAACAAAACAAAACAAAGTCTTATAATAGCTGCCTGAAAACCATGGTTACATACACAATTCCAGGGAATTTTAAACAATGACTGTGATTTTAGTAACCAGATACTTAAAATACTTGTTTATAATCTTGGTAGCTCCTAGCAAGGCTATGAAAATGTGTATACTACATCTGAAATTATCTCTTAAGTCTAGACAACTTAGACCAAATAAGATAGTGGTAAGAAAAGAAAGTGTTAGATATGTTCATGGGCGATCACAGACCCCTTGGAAACTGGAGGATGCTGCGTCCTTGACTCCAAATGGCCATACATGTCAGTGATTGAATGAGTGCCAGCAGGAGATCCAGGCAATTGCTCATGGAATGTGTTAGAATTTTTTGGAGGGCTTATTAAAACACATCGCTGGGCTCCACTCCCAGAATTTTTAATTCAAGAAGTGGAGTGGGGGCCCAAGAACTTACATCTCATACCCGTTCACAGGTAATGCTAATCCTGAGACCATTAAAATATGACAAGAACCATTCCGAAAGGTTTCGGATGCGAAGGACTCACCTGCGAAAACTTGTGCAAAGCTCAAAAGCTTTGAAAATTACATTATGTGAGACAGAAGACCCTGTGCTTTTTTTTTTTAAAGCACCCTTAGTGATTCTGTTAATTAGTTCGGGGATACTGATGTAAAGATGCCAGATACTATAGTGTCTCCAAGCCTTTGGAATTTTGAGTTGTTCACGTTTTCATAATCATCCATGGGCTTAAAGGTCACTTCATGACTGGTAGAGCTCCAATATTTCTTTAAGAAAATAAAATGTTTTCCGACCTATTGGTGAGATGTGTATGCGTTTCATCCAAGCATTTGGGAGGCAGAGGTAGGAGGATGTTATGAATTTGAGGCCAGCCTGGAGCTACACAGTGATTTCCAGGTCATCATGGGCTAAAGTGAAAACAACAATGACAAGACGTTGTTAACATTTTAATTCTTTAATGACCTAATGATGCCATAGGGTCAATTACATGTCATGAAAAGATGAAATATTGTAAAACAATATTTTGAGCAGTTAGCAAAATATAGCGTATTTTAAAATATAACCCGGCATTGGCATTCAAATTTATTCAATCTCTTGCTATCAAGTAATTTGTAAGTAAACCAGAACACATACAAGTATGTGTGTGTGTGGAGGAGATGGATAGTAGAAACATTATAGCATCTGTTACACTGTGTGTGTTAAATACATGGCAATTATGAAAGGAAGAAGAGAGGGAGGGGAGGTAGCTCAGTTGGTCAAGCTGTTGCCAAGACACACGAAGCTCTGGGTTGGATCCCCAGGCCATATGGTGGGACGCATCTATAATCTCATTCCTCAAGAGGTGGAAGCAGGAGGGTAAGAAGTTCACAGTTTCATTTTCTTTAGTGATGTAGCTACTGGTAAGTTGTTCATACTCTGGTGAAAAAAAAAAACCCTTCACCCATGTTCTTGCAAGCAATCCTGATTAAACTCAGTGGATTACCAAAAAAAAAAAAAAGTCATCAAAGTAGAAGTATAACTATTGGGGACAAAGAAGGGGCTCAGCCTGAGGGATAGGAGGGTAAGAAAAGTGAATGGAGGTAAATATGATCAAAATATATTATGTACGTGTATAAATAGTGCCAAAAATTAAAAAAAAAGAAGCAGGGCTTGGTGACATAGTGAAGTGGAGGGGAGTCTGGGCTATATGACACCTGTCTCCAAAAAAAATAATAGAAGAAATGATAGGCTATATTAATCTCTCATTTCTTAGTGTGTACTTACTGGCTATCAGGTGAGGGGGACTCTTCAGACAGAGCTTCTTGGTTAGGAATTTCAGCCAGTGCTCTTGTATGAATTTCAACTGAATCTACATGTAAACATCATTCCTCAAGATTCTTTCATATTAGACTTAGGATGTCACCCCTGAGAAAATAAATTACATGAAGAAAATTTAAAACTAACTTTAGATATTGTTCAAGAGAATGAATGTCTTTTCTTTGGATAATTATACATGGCACATGCACATTTTCAGGAATGCTTACTGGGATATTTTAGAAGGTGGGGTATGTTTGTATACATTGACATTTACAAGGTCCACGAGGACAGTAAAAACAAGTTACAAAGCACTAGTATATCATAGTAACCATATGCATGTATGCAATACAGTTATAAAATTTCTTGTAAGCTTGGTTATTCCAATGACATTCTTATGTTTTTTTATTTACAATTCCCCCCCTTTTTTTGCTAAAAAAGAAAAGATGGGATACACTCAGCTAGTATTATTGAAGAAATATTAATGAAGATACAATTCAAAATGAAGGAGAAACCCACAAAGGTGATGCAACCACCATCAATCCGAGGCAAGACCTGAAGGACCACGGTAAAGTGTGTTGATGGAGGGAAAAGACGAACCATCCGACAGAAGCTGTAAATCCCAGAGGGATGCAGACACTGCCAGGGCTACATTCAGACAGGGAGGGGATAGGAATAATGAATACCTTCATCCCTCCTCTCTGTCGCCTAGCTGTCTACCACTGAGTCATCGCTGGCAAACACCAGTGTGCAGGGCAGATTGTGGGGTGACCTCTGTAGAGATCAACCTTACAGGGCAGAGAAAGAGTGCATATATGTGAAAGATGTGGCTAGGAAATCAGCAGCACATACAGCAATTTCTTCTATTACAATTACAAATATATTGTTTTGAGATAAATTAAGTAGACAGAGAAGCAGGATGAGACGATTTCATGTCTCTAAAGAGATTAGATTTGGCTGCAAGATGAGTGAAAACATGATTCAGCTAGATCCTTCAGACATTGTTTGGAAAGATAGTTTGAAGATAATCGACATTGTGCACTAGGTTTTAAAGTACATTTAAAGATAATCTTTTCCAATCATTTCTAACTAACAAATAAATCTTCCTATGGCAGATCTTGTTGAGGAAAAAGAATGAAACGGAAGACAGAATGTTACAATGGAGAGAACATTGATTTAGCATTAAGAGAGTTAAGGGTTAGAATCCGGGGTCTACATTGCCCGTTGGCAACTTGTTCAAGGTAGATGCTGGACTAGTCCTTATGGACTTGGTGAGTAGAATAGCTCACGTGGTCATTGTGAGATTAAAGGAGTTCATGTAAGTGAAATGCTTATCAGGACATCTCATTGTAGCCTACTGCCAATAAAAATGATAAAATCTACAACTGTTTGAGTGCCGAATTTATGCCAGGCCCATCCTCCTTCCTATCTCTAATTGTCTAAGTGACCTCATTTCATGGGAAGACCGGAGGCTCGTAGCTCAGCAATTTGTACAAGGGCTGCAGTTAGCGAGAGGCAGTGCCAGGCCCTGAAGCCAGGCCAATTAGATCACAGCCAGGCTCTTCCTGTTAAACCTCAGTTCACATTCTTTGTCCTTTTCTCTCATAAGACAAACACATTTAAAATAGCTTTCTGAGAAGAGTCAAAGGACATAATCATGTAGTGAGTTTTCTTTGAAATTTTATTCAGGAAAAGTATTGAACTTGATAAATCTGGCACCCAATAAAAGGTATGCGACATTTGAATGCTTTGTGCCAAGCAGCACAATTCCCGAATGGATGCCCACACTCAAATCCCAGCCTGCTTTGGTAAGGTGGCTCAGTAAATCATCTTAATCTCCTTACTACATCAGCTCCCAGGTTGTTGTGCATATCATAGTCTCTCTGCTTAATGACATTAACTTGGGTAATGTTGGAATTCAGGAAAATTCCTGCATTCTTGTTGTTTACAAAATGATGTCAGGAGCTGAGGAGGTGGTTCAGTGGTTAAAGGCGTTTGCTTGTAAAGCTTGCTGCTCTGGGTTCATTTCCCCAGCCACCTACACAAAGCTGGATGGGCACTCATTTGCAGTGGCAAGAGACCTCGTGTACACACATGTGCAAATAAATAAAAACTTAAAAATTATGTAATCAGAGAAATGTCACAAACATTGCTGAGTCTATGGATTTTCTAAAGAAAATCAATGCAGAGAGACAGAGATTACCTGTGGCATTACTGTACAGATAGAAGAGTGAGACTTAGTTGATGATTCCATGAAAAGTGTTTCGAGGAGGATGTGTAGACACTATGCAAGAGAACTGGGGTGTGTTTTTTGGGGGAGATGAAAAGGAAGACTTGAATAAGAAGTGGATGATTGTCAGTAATTGTTTTGAAAGAAATGGAGGAGATGATTACCTGGAATGGTGTCACATGCTTGTAAGCCCAAGGCTGGGGAGCTGGAGGCAGAGAGGTCCACTGTTTCCAAAAAGAAAAAATTGGGATGACAAATGGGTGTTTCAGTTTATTGATTGAGTGGATCATAGTTATAGCTGCCTAAATTTTCAATCAATAGACTCAACAAATTAGTACTAAGCTTCCATTGGGAAATGCAAGTACAGTCTCAAAAAAAAAAAGCGATCAGGAATAATGGATCCTGCTAGATAGTGGAGCACATAAGTCACTGAAATTTAGGAGCATGGATGAATGGAACTAAAAAATTATAAGAGATATGTATGTATGTGTATATACTGGAAATGTTTTTCATAGAGATTTGAAAAAATATAGATGATCACTAAGAAAATGGTGTTTGCTCTGGATCTACAGGCAGTTCGTTAATGGTTGGTCTTCAGTGGTGTAGTAATTTTAAGTTGCTCATGCTCCTGTAAGTAACCTGTACTCTTATAAGAAACCGTAATCAAACTCACCGTTTCACAAAACAGAAAAGCAAGCAAACAAGGAAGGAAGGGAAGAAAGAAAGAAAGGAACAAAAGTATTAGTGGGAATCTTTGAGAAGTGGAAGGGGATCTGCAGGAGTGAAGGAGCGGTGAGAGGGTAATGGTGGGGGTGAAGGGATTCAAGTACATTATGTACATGTATGAAAATGTCATAGCGAAACCCACTCATGCATCATTAATATATGCTAATAAAAACTTTAAAAAGATTGTGTCGAAGTAAATTTCTGGCAGCTTAATGTACAGATTTCCACACATTAAAATGTATGAGCATCAGACAGTACCCTGGAATATAGTATGGTGTATTGCTCACACGATATGTATGCTAAACTTGATGAGTTCATATTTCTATTTGTGTTAGGTTTATAGATGATGAGCACACTGATACTTGTAAGGGAAAAATTCCAAATGACGAAAAGCAGTGAAGTGTTTATAGTGGAATAAGTGATTTTTGTTTTTCTAAAATTCTTTTACTGTTTTTTTAGAACATTTTAAGACTAGAATTTAAAATTTTTATTTATTTTCCTTTTTTGGTAGAAAGAGAGCAGGTTTACTTAGTGCACAGCATAGAGCAGATGGCATGGCAGGAATAGGAGAGGCGCCTGCCTAACAAGAAAGGTTTTTATATAGTCTCTATGTACACATTTTTGGAAGCATGATTGAAGTGTCAATTAAAGTGTGTGCTGAGTGCTGCTTGGCATACCAAACTTGAACGAATAAAGAGAATTTTTAGATGTGAACACAAAAATCGTATGCTGTCCACAATTATCTTGAATACCTAAAATCTGGCAATCATCCTTCAAGATTCATGTGATTGGATGGAAATTCTCTTAAATCTATTCTTTGTATATATTGTATGCTATTTTTCATCTTTTCATATGATGTTTTGTATGTTTTCTGAGCTCTTGAAATATTTAGGTATTTTGTTTTATTTTTTTCTGCACTTATAGTAGTTATAATTAAGAACACTATTAAACTATTAAACCACACCACATATTTACTTTTAGTTAAAATGTAAACACTGTTTATGATAAGATGAAGTGATTTCAAACATTTAATATTTCCTCACTTTTATTTTTCCTTTTAGGTAAGTAACTGAACAGGGAAATGAAGAGCTGATATTTCAAATGTCAACCATGCTACAAAAGGTATTTTTGGTATTTTATTTTTACTTTGGGGGACTCTTATCCAGAGACACAGAGGTTAGGATGTCAAAGAAATTTAAAGACATTATCATGTTGACGATTTTTTTAATTATGAGGGATATAATATATAATAATGATTTTCATTTTGTATACTAGTCAAGTATTATCAATATTATTTGGAAATTGGAAAAATGTGTTTTTTTCCTTTTTGCTTCTTTTTTTTTCCCATGGGAAACAAAAGCAGGAAAAAGAATGTAATGGGCAAAATAAGCACATTGGGTTTCATTCTTTAAAGTCCTTTCATTTTCTGTAAGAGCTTGTAGTTTATTTTCTGTGACCAAAATATCTTCAGAATTACTAATAAAATCTATGGCTTTAAGGCTTTCAATAAGATGATTTGATTTTGGATAGTTCCAATAGATTACGTCTATGAGGAGAATTCTGCTGAAAAATATACATATATACATGCATATATAGGTATAGATGTAACTGCAAAAAATTTAGGTAATGGGAAAGGAAGAGATAAGGAAATATATTTAAAGAATATAAAGAATTCTTAGTCTGTTATTTGTCACACGCATGATTTATGGCCTACTGAAAAAAAAAAAGAAACGATCATATCCAATAGAATCTCTTTCTCTAAAAGTGATTCTCAAAATTTGAGAATTTTGAGAAAGTGTCTCATGTGATTCCAGAGGAAACAGTTATGCTAGGAGCTATTGGACTTGCTGTACGATGCTGTTTTGAACAGTGATATTTCAGGTGTAATGAATTATCTGTTGTCCGATGAACAGAAGATATATGAGAATACCTGGAGGAGAAATCGTCTCAGCTTTCTGATAAAAGCCCAACTCTAAGAGAATTTCCCTTTACTTAAAAATTACCTCCAAAATGTTCAGGCATCTGCCATTGACGGGCTTAATTTGAAGAAGAGTTTGAAAAATTTGGGGAGTAACTTCAAAACAAAAGCTTAAACTCTGAAGTAGGGAGATTTATTTTGTATGCACATTTTTTCTGTTAAATTAGAACCCAACAATTTTATTTTATTCCTGTCTTATTGTATGGTTACTATTATTCTGTCAGCATGTGATAACGCAGCTTGCTTCGCTTGTACCAGTGAGACTTTCCAGTGTACACGCTTGGCTGGAGGCTGGGGAGTGAATCTGACCCTTGGGTTAGGATCTGTGGGGGACTTGGGAAGCCCTGTCTCATAGCTGGTGAATAAGAACAGGGAGCTTAATGACCTTCTGTGGAGATAATAGTGTGAGCAAGGACAGGGAAATTATCCTATTCTTAGGGCCAAGGGGAGAAAAATAAGTTGGTAAGGAATGTCAAATACTGTGGCTTCTGTAAACCACCGGGGTCTTCCATGTAAATGTCCTTTGTGACTGTGGTAAGTGAATTTTGGTAAAGTTTAAAGTTGTCTGGGTAGCAACCAGATTCCAGTGGATTGGGGTATAATGAAGAGCCAAGGCAACGAAATAAGGCCAAGACATAGTTCTTGAACATTCGGTGAGTCTAATTGTAGAGGATCCAGTTGCTGAAGAGGGAGGAAACTGGTGGGGGGAGACTTGAACCTGCTTGGATCTTACTACACATATGGTAGGGAAGAGAGCCTGAAGAAAGGAGACAGGACATAGGCAGATATTCTTTGTAAAGATGTTACTGGAGTAATTTAATTGAGTAATTGAGATTTGAGGAAAGGAAAGACTTGAAATAGTGTTGGGGAAATGGGAGACTGTTGCATGAACACAACGTGAGTCTAGGGACGCAAGGAATTGGATTGTGATGAGGGATTTGCAGTGTCATGTAACTTATTGAATTCCCAAGTGAATTATGCACTACTGTTACTGTTATAAGTGTTATGTACTGTTATAAGTGTGTTATGCATTACTACTACTTTCTAATAATCATAAATCAGGGATATTCTGCTTAGCAGGAAGCTATAAGAGAGCTAACTACTTTTTAACTTAGGCTCTCAGTTTTGGTACTGTGTTTTCACAAAAATTTAGAAATTCTTTTTGACTTGGAAGAAAGTATTATTTTCTAAATGTAAATCTCATGCTTGTTTACTATGACTGGTGAGAACCAGTGCTCAGATGTCCCTAGGTAGGCATGTGTCTTCTGCTTTGGCAAACATCCTTAGACAGAAAATGATACTCAGGCCCTGAAAACAAAAGATTTGCTGATTTAAAGATTTTTTTCTTCTTTATTTTGATAGCTCAGGCTGGCTTGGAACTCATAATTCTTCTTAGACTCTGGAAATCAGAGATTACAGGTGGATGTAACTATACCTGGCTTTGAATTTTTTTGGAAGGTGGGGTGCTTTGAACTATCAGCAAGCCTATTTAACTAGAAGCTCAGAAACTCTCATCTTGTACTTTCCAGTTTGACTTCTAAGAATATTTACTGAGGGCTAGCGAGATGGCTCAACAGTTAAGGCACTTGTTTGCAAAGCCTGACAGCCTGGGCTCAATTCCCCAGTACCCATATAAAGCCAGATGCGCAAAGTGGTGCGTGCATCTGAACCTCCTTAGCAGCAGCAGGAAGCCCTTGTGCTCACTCTCTATAAGAGGAAAGACTTTCAAATTGCTTAAGCGCCGAAACCACTCTGCAAAATAAAATCTGGCATAAACAAAGAGGGAAAGAAAACTGTTGTGTTTCACTGGGCATGGGAGACCTGGAATGCATCCGCTTTCTTCCTCTTTCCCTCTCTCTTCTTCTTCATCACACTTTCAGGAAGGTTCCCTGAGGCATCATCACTGAATTTGTTGGATCCCTGGAACATTGTTTGCAAAGTACAATTCGAGCTGATCACACCACCATTGAATTTCATCAAAATATAAAACTGTCAAAATAAATTAGCTAAAGTTTGAAGATAACTTTTCTCTATAATAAAATAGGAAAGTTATTATCTACTTTGACTCAGAGTACATAATTATAATTGACATTGCTAATTCTAGTTGAGTAGAGGCATTAATTTGATCTAAGACATACAGTAATGACCATTGCTAAGTGTGATACAAATCTGGGCTTAGATGAGTCAAGTATTATTATTATTATTATTTTGGTTTTTCAAGGTAGGGTCTCGCTTTATAAAGTCCAGGCTGACCTGGAATTCACTATGTAGTCTCAGGGTGGCCTTGAACTCACGGCAATCCTCCTACCTCTGCCTTCCGAGTGCTGGGATTAAAGGCGTGCGCCCCATGCCCGGCTAAGCATTCTTTTATATTAGTTCTGCTGTTTAAGATTATCAAAGTTTGTGAATGAGTGGTACAATCTTCATTACTCCAGAGGATGGACATATGGTGACGAGATGGAGGAAGATTTTGAATGAGTGTAGGGTACCAAGATGCTGCTCTTCCATTAGGGTATGCTTTGCCACTCCATAGACAGGCAGTAGGATGTTTTCAAGAAAACAGTATTTCTGTTGGAAACTAGAGCATGAATAAGTGAGAAGAGCTCCTATAGGGAAGTGTTACATGAACGCTAATTGGGAGACGGACAACTTGATAAAAGAGCTTTTAGACAAGCTAATAGGAAATAATATTGAACATATACTCCACATCAATTTGTTTGCTTGAATTACATGTAATATTTTTAGCAGCACCGTGGGGGTAGATATCACAATTCAGCCTCATGTTTGATGTTTAGTTTGTTTTCAACTGAGGCTCATAAAGGTTAAGAAATAACTTGTTCAGCTTACACCGTAAATTACCAACAAATGTGATAGGGCCAAATTTTCAATCCAGATAATTTCAAGTGAAGATGTACTCATAGCCATCTGGTACTGGAAGTAGTTGAGGTTAGAATAGCACAGTTCAAAAGTACGAGACTTAGCAAGGAATGGTTAGGCCCTCAGTTCCTAGAGAATGACCAAGCAAATTAAAGGATCTTTAATGACTCAGGGAAAATATCCTCATCTGAATTCTTAGAGCCTGCTGACTTGTTAACTGTCTCCGCGCAGCCTTCTAAAAACTATGGTGGTGGAACAATCTTGGTAGGACTCTGACCACTTGGGGTTTGATGTCCAACAAGGTTCCAATAGTGAGGCCATATGGCATCTTACTGGTTGGCTTCCAAAGTCTGGCCAATGGATTGGGGGAGTTTTGTCCTTCCAAGATTATGAGAGTAGTTAAAAGGGTTAAATGTGAAATTATGTGGCTAGAAATAAAAAAATACTTTTCAGAAGTTTTTTCAAGTCATGTTTAATTTTGTAAGTTACTGGGGAGACTAGGAAAGATTAAACTTTTCTGGTACCAGGGATGGAGCACTGCTCGTAGACATGATTATGATGATACGCATGTCTGTTTGCCTGGGATGACAAAGCATTTTCATGTCAAATAGTGGCACCACTTTCCTATCTTTGTATATAATCCCTCAGACGATTCCTGAAATAATGGAATATTGACCTTTCCTTCTGACCAATCATTATTGCATAATAAGTTTAAAGTTAGATAACTCCATCTTGCAAAAACTATATTTTCTGTCATTATTTTCTCCTGACATATTAATGGGAATAATGATAGAATTAGATTTGTTTGTCATAGTTAATTTAAATGTTTCTAACAAGCAAATCAAATGGGCTCTTCCTTGTCTTTTGGCTAAATTTAATAGATATAGCATCTACATATTATTTCAATTGTGCTTTAAAACAGCTCTTGTGACTGGAGAAAAGATATTCTTTCGTTTCATCTTTTTTTCTATTTTGTTTGGGGTTCATGACATTTACAATCAGCATTAAAACACTCCTCTTTGTGAAAAAAAAAGGCCAACTAAAAATTCAAATCAAGCCAGACATGGTAGCTAATGGCTTTAATCTCAGCCCTGGGGAGGTGGAGGTAGGAGGATCGCCATGAGTTCGAGGTCACCCTGAAACTACATAGTGAATTCCAGGTCAGCCTGGGCTAGAGCAAGACTCTACCCCGAACAAACAATCAAAAAATCAAAGAATCACCACCTTTTCTAAAAAAGGGTGGAAAAGAACAGAATTTTTTAGCAAAGTGTTCATTCCATGAAGAAATTTTGGACACAATACCCAGAACCAATTTCCCATGTGTAGCTGCCTATGTTACATTGCTGACTTGAAGTATTGCGCTCAGATAAAGTGGACACGTTTTATTGAGCTCATTGATTACTTTTTCAAAGCAAGAATTATTTTCTTCTCTCATAATTTCTTTACTCCTATGAGTTAGTCCAGAAGTGTTATAATTACTGTATAGACCATATAATTAAATCAAAGTACCATAGCCACCTTGTATAAATCACTGTTATCAAATTTTTTTGAGTTGAAAGTTTTGCTCCTATGCTTTTTTTTTTGGTCCACAACCTTATGAGTCCCAGTTTATAGACAAAGTATATGAAGAAAGCCAGCCCTTAACCTGATCAGAGAACAAAAGCTGAAGCATGGATCTCAGGGAAAGTTCTTGCCCTCCCCAGCATGCAGCTGGCCCACCTCATTTTGCTTTCATCAGCTGTGGCTGTCCAGTGATGCAAAGAAAATCTTGTAAAATGCTTACAGCTTTCAGAAGTGCTTTTGAGCATTTCCAACCACGGGGAGAGTTGCAAATCTTATAGGAAGGGCCTGTCACAGAATAGCTTCATTCAGCTCCACAGGGAGTGGTGAACTGCAGATACTGAGAACCGCTGAAGTGAAATACTTATAAGAAGGGGAATCTGAAGTACTCATTGTTCTGAGGCTTAAGGAGAACAAATGTGTGTTTCATTGCACGTCTAACCCTACTATCTGTAAAGGGGAGCGCGAAATTCTGCAAATGGATAAAAAGGAACCTTCAAGAACCCAAATTTTTGCCTTTCTTTCTTTCTTTTCTTTCTTTCTTTTTTTTTTTTTTTTGGCAAAGATCCAGTGCACTGGGAATTCTCCGGCAAAATAGGTTAAACTTGGCAGATCTGCAAATATGCATATTTCTGCTCAGTACAAGCAGGCAAATATGGAGACTTTCAAAGGAACTAATTACCTTTTGTCTTTTTCACCTGAGAAAAGAAGTAATACTTAGAAGACAATTTACTACTAAGAGATTTGGGAGGCAACGTTGGAAAAATGTTGAAAGAGAAACCTATATTCAGCCTTCTTTTAAGGTTTTTATTAAATTCCCATTTGAGCTCCTAAAATAATTTATCATAATTGACAGATGCCCAAGCCAAATGCTTTCTAAATTGGAGAGTTTGGTTTATTTTTTGCTATTGGGTTTTTTTAAGCAAGAAAATTCACGATTTCACTACCGTTTGTTTTGTTTTTGACTAGTTGTCATACTTCCAACATTACAAAATCAATTAATCCACTCTGATTATGTATCTGTATCAGGCAAACCCTGTGTAATATAAGAAAGCTGATTTCCAAAGATATTTTCTAGAAAGCAGTGTCATATATGAAAATGTGCTATATGTCACTAGTCACGTACTGTGTACTTTATATATGATTATATATACACATATATGAATACTGTTTTTCATGGTCTTTCAGAATGAGTGATTGTAGCAACTTCAAGCAGTTTGTCATATAGTTAAAGTTAAATATACATCTTAAATTTTTACATTAAAAAAAAATAAAAATGATGGGCTGGAGAGGTAGTTCAGTTGTTAAAGTACTTGCTTTGCAAGATGAGGACCTGAGTTCGATTCCCAGAGCCCACATGCAAAGCTAGGTGGCAGGGTATTAGTGTAATCCAGGAACTGGGGAGTTGAAGATAGGTGGATTCTTGGTACTCACTGGCCAACCAGTCTGCTCTCCTTGGTGAGTTCCAGGCCACTGACAGACCTTGTCTCAAAAAAAAAAAAAGTTGATAATGTCTGAAGTGGGACACCTTTGTCTCTACATTCAGGCCTCCACACATGTATGTCCACCTGCACACACACATATGCATATACACAAAAATACACATGCACTCACACACATAATGCAAAGAGTAGGGGAAATTGACTTGAAATATTTGTAACACTTTTAGTTATAGTTTACAAAATCCAGTGGGCTTAAAGTAGAAAAAGAGTGGACTGGTGGAGAGATTTTTTTCAATAGAATGAAAGAATTAATATGTCCTGGGGTCAAAAATGGTACATTTTAAGAAAGAAAAAAAAGATATACATTGTACTTGCTTCTACTCCTGTTGTGAGTGTGCACACATATAGAAAAAGCTTGCAAATAGTAGCTTCCTTTAGTATTCTATATTGATTTATCATTTATATTGTATTATATTATATTTCATTTAGGATTCTATATTTTGTGGTGTACTTTAAATGAGTGTGTATGAAATGAAATAACTTTCACACTTTGGATTCTTTTGGAATTTGACTATTTGTATATATGTCATAAAACACCTTGGGATAGGACCCAAGTTTAAGCACAAAATTTATTTGTTTTATATTTTTCTTCTATACACAACCCGAGGATAATTTTATATTTTTCATAATTTTGTATGTGAGGTAATGTTTCATGATCATGATTTTTTTTTCAAACCTGTGCCATCAAATCACCACTCAAAACTTTGGATTTTGGAGCATTTCAGATTTAAATAATTATTTAAATAATAATTTAAATAATATGCCTATTATTTGCATGGTAGAAAAAAAAACAAAT
The DNA here is from genome assembly GCA_004024765.1 of Zapus hudsonius. NCBI lineage: Eukaryota > Metazoa > Chordata > Mammalia > Rodentia > Dipodidae > Zapus > Zapus hudsonius. The sequence goes on from PVHP010005869.1 coordinate 20,502, forward strand.
AATATAACATGAGCTGATTTCCAAAAACATTTTCTGAAATAACATATTGGGAAGTCTGCTAGTTCTGCCTTTGTTATTAACTAGCTATGTGACCATTAACAAGCAAATGGATTAATTAATTGCTCATTTCACATGACTAAAAATCACTAGAATTATAGATGAGGAAGAGAAGAGTAACATAAAAACAAGGAACACTGGGCACTGTAAACTACAGCAGTTCTATTGAGAGAACTGGGCCAAGACCTTAGAGCAAAAAATCTGGTGGATTTTGCAGAAACTGTAGAGTTAAGAGAGTATTTGGAAGTAGTATTGGCATTGCTGGTTTTATTTTATTTATTTATTTAAAATATTTTATTTATTCATTTTCAAGCAGAGATAACAGAGAGAGAGAGAGAGAGAGAGAGAGAGAGAGAGAGAGAGAGAGAGAGAGAGAGAGAGAGAGAGAGAGTATGCCAGGGCCACCACCTTGTGGGTCTGGCTTATGTGGGTACTGGAGAATTGAACCCAGGGCCTTAGGCATTGGAGGCAAGTACCTTAACTGCTGAGCCATCTCTCCAGCCCAACATTGCTGTTTTTAAATGTTATTTTGAAAGAACTAAAATTATGAAGCCATAAAACAGTCACATTTTGAAAAGATTTTATAGTTTGGAGTTACAAAATACATCATTAGTCATAGTTAATGAATTGAAAAAAGTAGCAAGTAAGATTTTTTCCCCCTTATAACATATGTAAAGTTCTGGATTGAGTCCATAACTTTCATTTACTGTACATCTACCTTAAAATTACATATGTTCTACCTTTAGAATAGGGTTATTTTAAATTTTTTATAGTACCAGCTGTGCATAAACTTTTTTTGAATGCCTGGGATCAGAAATGTTTCACACTTTGGATTCTTTTGGAATTTGACTATTTGTATATATGTCATAAAACACCTTGGGATAGGACCCAAGTTTAAGCACAAAATTTATTTGTTTTATATTTTTCTTCTATACACAACCCGAGGATAATTTTATATTTTTCATAATTTTGTATGTGAGGTAATGTTTCATGATCATGATTTTTTTTTCAAACCTGTGCCATCAAATCACCACTAAAAACTTTGGATTTTGGAGCATTTCAGATTTAAAGTATTTGATCAGATATGCTCAGCTGTATTTCAGTTACAAGACCTTTGATATCATGCTGGACTTGAATTCTTTCTTGTGACCCCGAAGGTCAGTGCTTCCGGCTGTACTGCTCATTGGCTTATATTTGGTCTGCATTTTGTTTTCCTTATTTTCTCTCAATGAAATTTATGTCAAACAAAACTAGAAAGTAGGGGGGTGGAACTGGGTTGACTTCTAGGCTATCCATAACTCCCTACCCCACGGACTGATCCAGACTGCCCACAGAGGAGGATATCCAGCTGATTGGGGACAGGAAAGAGGGAAATTGGGGAAATGGGGATACCAACTCATTATTTGCTCATTCAATGCATCTAATTATGTACAATAAAAATAAATTAATTATAAAAAAACTAGAAAAGTTATTGAAATCATCTATTGGGTGAAAAAGTCTAATGAAACAAAACTTAACAGAAGATAAAAAGGGAGAAAAATAATGAAAAAGTACTAGCAAACAAAATATATTACAATAAAAACTTTAAAAATTATATTCATTTTTCTGTATAAAATAAGGGTATATTAGGTAAGTGGGTAATTTAAGGAGTAAGGATGGGGTTCTCATTTTCTTATTTTATTTTATTTTATTTATTTGTTTTTTTGAGGTAAGGCCTCACTCTAGCCCAGGCTGACCTGGAATTCACTATGTAGTCTCAGGGTGGCCTCAAACTCATGGCAATCCTCCTACCTCTGCCTCCCCAGTGCTGAGATTAAAGGTGTGGGCTTCTCATTTTAAATAAACCTATTGAAACTATATTGGGATAAATTACTCAAATCCCTTAGATGTGTTAAATTTTGTGTGGTTATGAATACATCCTTTTCTCAATAGATGTTTGTATAATTGTCTAGAAATGTGCTTTGGGCTAAACCTTGTGTATATTTGGGGCCAGATCAACGGAGTGATTGACCAAACCTGTCAGTAGTATATTTATCTTCTATGTGTATTGGACATCCAGACACAAATGTTTAGTATTTTCTCAATGACTCATATGTGAACAACATCCTTCCCATAGTGTTTTTCAATTACAGGATTTTACAATGTATCAGAAGAGCCATTGGTTTTATTATACATCCTTTTAAAAACCCTTTTATTGACAGTTTTCATACATTCATTATGTTAATGAATTTCAATCATTATCCCCTCCCCTTGCTTTCTTTTGTCATCCTCTCCCACCATCCAATGAACCCCTTCTACTTTCCGATTAGTCCCTCTTCTGTTTGGACGTCTTTTTTCTCCTCCACCATCCATGACCACGTGGTGAGAGGCTCAGTATTGTGCAGGTAGCAATAGCCGTTGTGAGGCCATGAATGCCATGGCCACTTCATGTCGTGTTCCAAAGCATTCCTCTCCATCCTCTGGCTCCTATATTCTTCCCACTTCCACTTCCGCAATGTTTCCTGAGCCTTGCCAGGTGTGATCCAGATGTGGCATTTAGCATTGAATACCCAACAGTCATTTCCTCTCTGCCCTCCGAGTGTCTTCAGTAGTCACTGCTATCTGAAAAAAGAAGCTTCTCTGACTGAAAGAGAGCAGCTTGAATCCATGGGCGTAGACACAAATATTCAGAAGATCATTTGATGGGCACGACATATCCTAAATTTAGCCAAACAATGGGAGTAGCTTTCTTTCTAGGGTCTAGGCTTTTTTTTTTAAAATCTTAATATACCTTGTATTATTAGACTCAGTGTCTGATTATATATATATATATATATATATATATATATATTTATTGTCCATAATGGGGTCTAAGCTTTTGACTAGGTTTTCAGCACTAGACACATACATATTCCTGTGGAGTGGGACACCAATATAATCAGTGAGCAGCTGGTTACCCCCATGAGAGCCATGCCATTATTTCACCAGTGGGCACATCTTGCCTGGCTGGCTGGTTGTGTAGGATCCACTGCTGGTTGACTATTGATGACTTTTCTCCCCAGCAGCCTGCATCGAACTTTCTAGCACCAAGACAGCTGGCTAGCTGGGAAGAGGCTTCCAGATTCATTGCAGCTTTATTTCTCAATGTCCTGCAAACAAGAATGTATCTTCAGCAGTAGAGTCTTACCATCCAGTTCTGGTGGGAGACCAGAGGGTTAGCTTGGATTATTTAGACTCCTGGGCCTCCATGATCCACAACTCACTTAAAAACACTTCCCTGGAGAGATACTTGCTCATCCACCATAGTGCTGGGCTTAGACAGGCACCACAGCATCCAGTCGTATGTGGGTTCTGGGCCTATGCACTCAGGTCCTCACCCTTGATCAGCAAGCGCTTTATCCACTGAGCCCTCTACCTCCTCACCCACCAGTATGTTGTAAAACAAAACACAGCACTCTTTTTTCCCCATCATGCTGTCAGTGATACTAGACAGGAGCTAAAGCTGTTCTGTATTATTCATTTTGACTAAAGAAGAAAAACAGTAAACATAAATCGAGTATTCAGAGAATTCTTTGAGTTAGCCGGAGAAATTGTTTCTGCAGTAAGCTAAATGTATTTCTGTTTAATTGGTTATTGTACTAATACTTGTGCTATTGATTAAGAAACTTAGATGTGATCCCTTAGGGACTGCAAGTACCCAATATTTTTAGTTTATTTTTCCCCCTTTTTTGATGATTCCTTTTCTTTTCTTTTTTTCTTTTTTTTGAAATATGGTCTCACTCTAGCCCAGGCTGACCTGGAACTCCCTCTGTAGTACAGGCTGGACTTGTACACAGTGATCCTCCTATCTCAGCCTCCAGAGTACTGAGATTAAAAGTGTGAGTCACCATGCCCAGTCTTGATGAATTTTTTTAAGTGATCTAAATTGGGCGGGGGGAAAAAAGGAGAAACCTGCTAAAGTATCCTTTTGATTTCAAACATACTACCTTTTATGAACAAATGACCAAAACCTTTGATAATGGGTTTTTATCAATTACCTTTGATAATGAAAAATAATTATGAGTCATTTCCATAAGAGTTTTCAAGCAAAATCTCCTGATGTAATAGCGAGTATATGAAAAACCATCTAATTACACTGTTTTGGGAGGAGGGTTATATATTGTGATTTTTCCTGTCCCTTTCCCCACCCCTGTTATAAGGTATGAAATTTCAAAACAAAAAAGCATATCTTCAGAGAAATAACATGAGGTCTAAGAGTGTAGCTCAGGGATAGACTGTCTGCTTAACTTGTACAAGGGCCAGTGTTACACAAGCACAAGGACTCTCATTTAGATCCCCGATACCCACCTAAAATGCCAGGAATGATGGCAGGCACCTGTAACCCCAGTGCTGGGGAGGTAGAGGCAGGCAGTCCCTGGGGCTCACTGGGCTAGCTAGTAGTCTAACCAAATCAGTGAGTTCTAGGTTTAAGAAGAGACTGTCTCAAAAGAATACGAAGCTGGAAGACACCTAACCAACAACTCACTTAAAAACACTTTACTGGAGAGATACTCACTCATCCATGATTATTGCTACTCTCTTCACAATAGCTAGGAAATAGAAGCAGCCTAAATATCCACTTGTGTTACCTAATGCTACCTTTTTTATTTTTTAAAAATTTTTTATTGTCCATAATGAGTTACATTATTTAGTGGGCAAATAATGAGTTGTTATCCAGAATTCCCCAATTCCCTCCCTCCCCATCCCTGATCAGCTGGATATCCTCCTCCGTGGGCTGTCTGTCTGTATTAGTCCTTGTGGCAGGGGATCCTGGATAGCCTAGTACTCAGCCCAGTCCTCCTGGCCCAAGTGTGTTGTTACTGATGGGTGCCATGCCTCCGGACAGTCTCCCCCACCATGGCTCTCACAATCTTTCTGCCCCCTCTTCCGCTCAGTTCCCTGAGTCGTGGTGGGTGAGTATTAAGGCTGCTTTAATGTTGTGAGCTTAGGGGTTTTTGTGTTGAAAATTGTTGGTTTCTGTCCTAATGCTACCTTTACTTCCCCCAAGATATGACATTGGTACAGGGAAAAAGTAGGTGTGATTACAAGGTATTAATATGAGCTGCAATCTGCCATTTTCCACCTGTTTGCTTAACTTTCTGTGGTGTCAGGGGAGAAGTCTGAGTACATGTGTCTTCACCTTGGGAAGAAAGAATGTCTGCTGTTTCTGAACATTTTTAGGTAGAAGGTCCTTAAACAGCCATGCCTCTGCCTGATGTTTTAGATTCTGGTTCTCGCACCACAGGTGAACTGATCATCAAAGGTAAGGTCCTAATGTTTCTTCCATCGAGGGGAAAATCTGTTGGGAGAGTTGAAGAAATACAAAGCTGTGAAGAGATATGGTACTTTGAAGGTGTGAGTTCTATTTTGGAGAGCCTAATGCACAGAGCTCGATATTAATGCAAGCAGCTGCTGCTGTTTCTGAATATTGACTGGAAAATATCTCTAAAATTGCTGGCAAAATTTAGGGTCTATGTTTTCTGCTTTCCTTAAGTGATGAAACTGTGACTTCTATAGGAGTGAACTGAGTTACAGAAATTAGATTTTGATTTCTTCTTTAGCTATTGCTGTGCTTGCTACCTCCTGATATGGCTTATAGAACAGGTACCTTGTCTGCTTAGCTAACCTCAGGATCCTCATTGCCTGGAACCTCACGAGGGAGCTTAGAAACACACTGAGGCCAGCAGAAGGCAAGCAGGTCCAAGCGGATCTGAAGGAATTTCTGACATTAGTGAAGCCTAGTGTTACAGCACTGCGGAGGCTGAGACCAGCCTGGGCTACAGAGTGCGTTCTAGGCTAACCTGGACTATAGGGTGATATTCTGTCTCATAACACAACAACAAAACATGATAAAATATAAAAGAAAAATGAGAAAAGGAAATCTCCATCATTGACCTGAGAATGAACAAGAAAATAAAGATTCAAAAGAGATGCACACACACACACACACACACACACACACACACACAATGATCTTGAATTATATCAACAATTTAGTGTTAGTATTTTTTTCCCTTTGTGTTTGGCTTGAGCCTGTCGCATACTTTCCTTACTAATGTTTTTCATTTTTATTTCTGGGCAGGTGAATTTGCTTTGCGAAATTATCAAGTATACATATATTTAGTATAGCTTTTGCCTACTATCACAGAAATTATTCCTGGAACATCAAAAATAAGCATTAATTTCTTTCTTATATACTCATACTTTCTAGTGTTAATTATCTGAAGTTCCACACATGACATCATCTGATAAGTGAGTTTCATTAAGATTGAAAGTTACCATTAAACTTCTTAGTAAATACATTTGCTTTGGAGATCAAAGAGTACATTGACTTGTGAGTTCTGAACACTGGAATTCCTGCATCAGGAAACTGATCCCATGATTCTGATGTGGCTTGGGAGAGAAACTGGGCTAATAATGTTCTTCCGGATGCTTTATGGATATAGTGATGAACATCTGCCCTTTTTAATTATTGAAGGTGTAGTGTCCTTATAACCCACCAGGTCTCTGACTCAAAGATGGATCATTGTAGAATACAGCTTGATTAGTCAGTTATCCCTTTGGTGCTTGCCCCAGATCTACACCCACACCACAGTTATAAGCAGAGAAAATGAACAGCTAGTTCATAAATAAAAGATCTTCCTTTTATCTGTGAAGTATTGGCATGTTTCAATCAAGCATATGTACCCTACATATGTTATGTAGCAACATGGATAGTGATGAGGCAGAGTGCAAGGGACAAGTGTCTACGAAGGCTGTAGACTCCATAATGGCCAAGATTGAGTCATTTCTCTATCTCCCATTTTTTTGTACAAGTTAAAACAAACAAAGGAAAAACAAACCAGATCCTTTGTTATATTGTTGTCAGACAAAATGATAAATGAATTTTTTTTTACCTTTTCTTTCCCCTGAGGTAGGATTTCATTCTAGCCCAGGCTGACCTGTAACTCACTCTGTAAGTCCTAGGCTGGCCTCAAACTCACAATGATTCTCCTGCCTTTGCCTCCTGAGAGCTGGGATTAAAGGTGTACACCACCGCACCTGATAAATGAATGTTTTATGAGAATATCTTCAACTGGCATAAAAGCAGGATTTTTTCATTTGATGCTTTTAATGAGTACTTCCGTTTTTCTCTTTGTTTATAAAATTGTAAGCAGAATTTTCCAAGCATTTCAATGGCATAAGATGTTGTAAATAGGAGCCTCATTCTAAGGATCTCTTAGTCATAATGGAATCACAAGAGAGAAATTGAATTCCAATGCCATAGGTACTATGGGAGCAGAGTGAAGGCGGGCTTGAGCCGGCGCCAGTGAGTCCAGAACATGTTAACCTCAGAACAACCAAACCTCAGGATCTGTGCACAAGACAGATTTGAGCAGTGGGGCCCAAGATACATACACGTGCTTTAAGTCCAGTCCCTAACTGGGTCTGAGAACCTTGGTGCATCTGAGTTCCTTTCCTTTACTTCCAGGCCAATTCTACCAACACTTGATGGGCCTCATTTCCAGCACTGTTGCTCAGTCTTTCTGAGGTTTTGCTCTTCTTCGATGTTACTAAGGGACATCTTCTACCAGCATGCTGTAGTCCTAACTGTTGGGCCTCATTATAGGGAAAATTGGAAAAGCAAATAGGTACGGCTCCGATCATGAGAGACTTTGATCTATGTTGAAGGCTCATGAGAAGGAAGTTGTATTAACAATAAGCTTCAACTATTTGATTATTAAGACATATTATTAGATAACCTGTCTGTGAGGACTTGTTATGGTTCTGCATTAAATTCTTACTGTGTAGGTTCAGAAACCAATTCTGTGAGCACACTAGAAATAGTGCAGTGTCTTAAAGGCAAATTCATAAGTGATCTCACAGAAAGTGATGAATAGAACAGTTCCAATGTATTGTTACATTAAATTAAACAAAATAGTACTGTCAACGTTAGTGTGGTGTCTGACTTTATGGGTGGCTAAAATCATATGGGAACCAGATCCGAGCAAAGTCTTTTATATAAGCACGTGATATGCTGATTGTTAGTGGCTCTGAAAGGATTATCTACTTGGCTGCCCCCTTTGCATTTGGGGCCAGTGCATCATGTCTCTGGCTTGGGCTGGTGACATCAACCCAGTTACTCCTCTCTTCCCACTTTACCCGGAGAACCTAACTGTGCTCTTGTCGGGCATTCTGATTAGCAGCACACTCAGAGCATAAATAGTTTTATTTCCTGGGTCATTTGATCAGAGGCCGAGCGTTCTGAAGACTTGGGGTCTGATGTGTAGTTTTTTTTCCTTTTTTTTTTTGTTTTTTCGAGGTAGGGTCTCGCTCTAGTCCAGGCTGACCTGGAATTCACTATGTAGTCTCAGGGTGGCCTTGAACTCAAGGCAATCCTCCTACCTCTGCCTCCCTAGTGCTGGGATTAAAGGCGTGCGCCACCACGCCCCTGATGTGTAGTTTTGATCTGCCTCAGGAGAGGAGGATGAAGGACACTTGTGCATGAACGACTGAGGCACCTGAAACAAGAATGACATCATCACGTTTTCATCTAAGAGAAAAAAATGACCAAGTTTTCTATCCAGATTTGTCATACCCAGTGTCTCCTCCTCTATGTAAACTATTTGGGAGTAGCTGGGAATGAAACAGAAATGTCTAATTTCTAGCCCCGTGTGACCTGGCATTCCTATGGCCTCTGTGTCCCACCATGCCTGGGTGCACGTTTCCTATGATTGCCTTCACCATTGTTGTCTGAGTAAATCTCATTTTTTTCCTTTTAGAGAATAATCAGAGACTCAAAACTTGACTTTGTTGAGCAAAATTGAGTCAAGACTCCACCCCAATTATAAGATGGAAAATACTAGCTTAATTGCTTAGTAGTGACTAATTGAGAGATAAGTGCTTTGTACTTTGAGTGAAATAAATTTTATTTGTATTCAACCTACTCATATTATTCAGCCCATTCTGCTAAGTGCTTTTAATGCTGACCATCTCACATCATGCTCACATCGGAAGTCTACAGCTTTACTTGTAAGGAAATTCAAGTTGATAAAAGGTTAATATAGAGAGATGCTGTCATCAGCTTGGCTATGGGTGGGGTTGGGAGACCTTGACCATGTGCAAGTTAGGTATACACCTTGATAACACCTTAAGGGATCCCTTCCTTCTTTCCATTCATCTTTCTTCCTTTTTCTTTTCTTTCTTTCTTTCTTTCTTTCTTTCTTTCTTTCTTTCTTTCTTTCTTTCTTTCTTTCTTTCTTTCTTTCTCTCTCTTTTTCTTTCCTTCCCCTTTCCCTCCTTCCCTCCTTTTCTTCCTTCCTTCTTTTCCTTTCCTCCCTCCCTCCCTCCCTCCCTCCCTTTCTCTCCCTCTCTCTCCCCCTTATAGTGCTGGGTATTGAACCCAGCCAGGGCTGTAGGAATCCAAAGTGTGTTCTCTACTACTGAGCTCCACTCCCAGCCTCAAGGCCTTTCTTGTGTTTTTCTTCCCTGGATGTGGGCTAGTGTCAAATAGCATGTCTATGCATAATTTACAGCAGATGGATGCCTGCTCATTGGACCTTGAGTATGCAGCCTGAGAGCTGTCATCTGACTGGCAGAAAAGGAAGGACAGGAACTACTTAGAAGTCAAAAGACTGTTTCTAGCACCTGCTTCAGTGCAAGTTAGCACTGTGGCCCTGGACAGTGACCAGCATGTTGCCGACTCAGCTTTCTGAGCTGCTAAATAAAAAAGCAAGAGTGAATAACTTCTAAGGTTTTTTTTTTAAATTAGATGTAGCAGGTAATAAAATCACAGGGTTGGGCTGGAGAGAAAGCTTAGCAGTTAAAGGGACTTGTTTGCAAAGAAAGCCTGATGGACCAGGTTCGGTTCCCCAGTACCCCATGTAAAGCCAGATGTACAAAGTAGCACATGCATCTGGAGTTCATGTACCATAGTGATTGACAAGGATGGTCTGATTCAGCCCAGGTAGGAAGTATGCTGGAAAACTCTGAAGTTCAGCAGTATTCTCAGTATTCTGTAGTCAAGAGACCCAAGAAAGTAAGAAGCAGAGACCCGGATGTGAATTGTGACATAGCAGGATTATTAACTCTGGTGTGGCGGAATCTTAGACATGGGATGTTATTTATTTTGAGCAGAGGTTTTATAATGGGAAATGTGAATATGAAAGGGAAATTTGTGATGTGTGTTCTTGTTCTACTTAATGATGTCAGTCAATCCAGAGAGGTTCATATCAATATTTATGTTACGTATGATCAAAGTCACAAAAATAGGTCTGGGGGCAGTGTCAACAGGAGATCTCATGTTTCCATGAATGAGGTTCTAGAGTCAACCATTCACAGTCCCACAAAGCCAAAGAAACCAACCCCAGAAATCAACAATCATTTACAGTGACTGACCCAAATCTAGCAAAACACTAGATGCCACAGAAGTGAAAATGAGGTCTAATTTTAGGTTGTCTGCTTTTTTCCTAGTCTAACTTTATGGGGGTTCTGAACTCAGGTTCTCACAGTTGAACAGCGAACACTTTATCCACTGACCTATATTCCTAGTCCTCAAAGGCCATTTACAAATACCTTTAATAACATGAAAACTGCTCACTTCCTATTAATTAAAAAGTAAAGTGGTGTGAGGATATAGCTCAGTTAGTAAGGTAATTGCCTAGAATGCACCAAGCCCTGGGCTCCATATTCAGCATTGCATAAACCAGGAATCTGCCTGCAATCCCAGCACTTAGCTGGTTGATCACAAGTTCAAGGTCAGCTAAGAAAGAAAGTGTGTGGTGATCATGAAAAGAAAAGATAATATTTTATCTTAAATAGAATATTAATAAGAAAAGTCAATTATCTGCATGTAGTTTGGACTCCTGCCCCCACAAAAATTTTAGAAGTAGCATGCCTGAATCTTTTTTTTTTCACCATTCACAGAGTGTTTCCCCTTTGGCTATGAATTAAAATCATTTTAAGAGTTGAGAGACTCGGCATTGGTGCCTGGAGACCCTGATTCAGCAAGTTTCCAGTGCCATCAGAGGGACAGCATTCAAAGAAGACAAAGCAGAACCCAACACAGAGTCTCTTCAGGCATTTTGATGTGCAGCCCGAGTTGAAAATGATTGTGCTGTACTTGCCAGCCACTGAGGATGCAAAGAAATAACACAAGAGAGAAGTTGTTAAACTATTCACTCTGTGAAAGAGTAGTTCAGAGTATGCACTTTCAAATTGGTAAAATGTTTATTTTCTAGTAGAAAACACAATCCTGCCTTGATTCTGCTTCAGCAAGTTGACAGGTCTTGTTTGTGAGGCAGGGTCATACTCCAGCCCTGACTGACCTGAAACTCACTCTCCATCCCACCCAGTCTGGCCTTGAATGCATGTGATCCTCCTACCTCAGCCTCTCAAGTGCTGAGATTTCAGGTGGAAACCACTGTGCCTGGATTTTTGCTGTTATTACTCCTGTTCTAAATTGAGCCATACCAAGGCAATATGGACAAAGAACAGACTGACTGATTTCATTATGTCAGAATAAATTGAAATGGATAGAAGCTATTACTGGATGTCTGTTCACTAGAGAGCTGGGCATTGTCTACCAGACCTCCAGGAATTATTTGATTTTCTTTCCAGGTTATATTTGAACTACATAAAGGGACATTTTAACTTATAGACATGATAATAATAGGAGCACATATTTTCATAGAAATGCTAATAAATTTTGTCCGGTAGATAAGATAATTAACTTATGTCTTGTAGGAAAGATAAGGTATATGTGATGGTTAAGTTCTATTGACAACTTGATCAGATTAGAAATCAAGCAAAGGACACATCTCTTGGGCAGGTCTGTGAGGGTTTTCCAGGAAGAAATGTTGGGGGGGATGAAGACCTTCCCGCAGAGTGGATGCCCTTTCTGGCACTGGCCTATATTTAACCGCTATAGGAGAACACAGGGCCTTTGTCTGGCTGCCTGTGCTTACTTGCTGGTGTGCGCATCTAGACTGTTTGGATCTCCTTCATGGACATCAGAACCCAGCTTCTGCAGCCTTCCAGCATGACTGAAGAATGCTCTAGGCCTTCAGTGCCAGGTTTGGACTACTGAGGCATTCAGCCTCTATCGTTCTGTTCCTTATGAGAATCTTGACTAATACAGAGTATCAATCCGCTTCACAGATTTTTAGCAAAATCATTTCAGCACTTAGCATGGATGGTGTTCTATATGTAAATCTGTTCTTCATAGTGTCCTTTGAACCAGATTTTTTTCCCCCTCTTATTTTGGGAATGGAACCCAGGTCCCCATGCATTGCTGGAAAGGTGTTCTACCACTGAGCTCCGTCCCTAGCTTCCTTTTGATCTAATTTTCACATCTTAATGATCTTTTAAATCCTTTAACTACATAAAATCTTCCATGTAACTTATATTGGCATGATAGTTAAGATTTTATCAGGAGGATGGTGGCAGGGGATTATGAACATGTTATATTATTTCTATGTATGGAGGTTTTCAATAAAAAGTTTAAAAGGTTTTTTTTTTTTCCATTTGGAGAATGATGCTTTAATTTATACATCCCTGACTTCGATTTGCTTTGGGAATGGGTTTTCCATGCAGGGTATTGCTTTTTCATTTAGGGGCTACTTTCTTTCATAGCACTACAAGGTACCAGGCCTAGGTCTGACATATACATCTACTCAGCTAATGACAGGATTATGTCCCAATATAGTTCATGTGGCAAAACTATCATAAGTTGGTGTGTTAGTTACTATACACATCACTGTGACAGAATGCCTGACAGAAAGAACTTAAGGAAGAAAAGGTTTACTTTGGCTCATGGTTTTAGAGGGATTTCATTCCATGGTGGGGAAGGCATGATAGATTTCATAGGTATTGGGCAATGTGGGGTCATTTAAGCAGACCAGGAAGAAAGGAGAGCTGATCCAGAATCAGATGTAGCTGTAACCTAAAGCTCCACCCCTAGTGAATGTACTTGTGCTAGCCTGAGTAAACTTCCTAAAGGCCGTGAAGTTTTCAGAAGAGTGCTATAAACAGGAGGCTGAAGGTTCAGAACACAAGCCTGTGGGGCACTTTGGGATCAAACCATTAGGTATATAAAATGCATTTCATATACCTAAATTCCCAGACATCATAGCTAACAACTTAAATAGAACACTCTCATTAGCCTACAACTGAGAAAGATTATCTAACACAAAAGCCTACTGGATAATAAAGTGATTTGCTGAACACTTTATTAAATGAGAAGCTGGTTGGCTATATGATCATACATTCACACCATCATACAGTTAAAAAGTTGTAAGTGAAATCCTGAGGCCTGTTTGTATAGCCTCCTTGCCTTTAGTATGTGTTTTGGAAGTTGAGATGATACCTTGGTAAGTCCTCTGTTATCAGGGAATAAGGATACCGGAGGTTTTTGTCCCATTGAATGGGAAAACAGCAGAATTTAAATCATCTACCATGGTGTTTTCTGAAAAAAGTCTATTCTTGTAGACTCGTTAACACCAGTCAAGTCTTTTTTTGTTATGAACTGCATCTTCCTCATTCTGATGGCCTTTGCTAAACCCACACGTTCTCTGCAGAATCATTCCTTGCGACAATAGCATCAGGCACAATGTGACCAGTTATATCATTCATATTTATTTCTCTGACTCACTGGCTGGAGATGGGACTTTGTTCTTAGACCATTCAAAGGTAGCTTCTCTCATTTCCAGGCCAGTGAACTTTCTCATACCAAATAACCAGAGCAAGACCAGGCTGTGTCTAGATCCTCTCCACATTTAATGAAGAAGGCCCCTGTTGGGCCATTACCCTGTCAAGTTAATAAGCATCTTCTGACTTTTCTAATAGTCCACTAGGCTCATTTTGTTTTAAAAACATAAAGAAATTGACATCCACCCTTCGGGAAGATAATGACAAAAATAAACTGTTTGCCAAAGAGAGGAATCATTGGTGTTAACTTGGTGATTATGTTTTAAGATACAGATGTAATATAATATATAATTGCATTTTAAATTGCAAATATCGAGAAGAGTACTAATTTGTATTTACCATTAAAACAGTTGTTTTTTATATATTTAAAAATATTTTTATTTTCATTCATACCCCACATTCATCTTCCTTTCTGACTTCTGTCATAACCCAAATGAAAATATTCATTCATACCCCTTCTCCCTCATTTTTATTTGTGAGGGGAGAGGGGCGCGGGGGTATGAATGAATATGGGTGACTGGACCTCTTGTAGCTGCAAATGAACTCTAGGTGCATGCACCACTTTCTGCATCTTGTTTTACATAGGTATAGAGGAATTGGACCCCAGGATGACAGGCTTTGCAAGAAAGCACCTTTAATCGCTGAGCCATCTCCTCAGCCCTCAATTATATATTTTAAAATTGATTTTGTAACAGTAGGGATTGAATATAGCATTTTATGCATTGCTCCTTTTAAAACTAGGTTTTAAGGTAATAATTTTTTTCAGAGGCTGAAGTTTGTTTTTTAGCCAGTGTTTTGTTTGCTTGTTTGTCTTTTCCTAAACTGACACAGTTATGAAATAGTTTAAATAGAAATACAATGTTATGATGTCATTAACCCTTGTGGTTAAAGACAAAAAGCCATTGTGAGACATTTCCATTGTTATCCATAAAGATATGCTTTTTTTCGCCTCAAGATTTAGATGGATCTTTTTGGTGATAGTAACTGTTATGAGTATTCTCCCTGGAATTAGCATGTTTACCTTCTAATTCCTACTATCTCAGAATCTGATCATATTTGGCAATAGGACCTTTAAACACTAATTAAATGAAGGTGAGGTCATTATAATGGATCCTAATACAATATGATTTATGTCTTTATAAGAGGCAGACGTGGGGCTCAGACACTCAAAGGACATGTACATGCATGCAGAAACGACCACATGTCAGAAGATCACGTCTGGAAGCTCAAGAGAGGAGACGAAGAATAAACCAGCCCTCCCAAAGCTATGACCTTGGACATTGAGCCTCCATAATAGTGAGGCAGTAAAATTCCGTTGTTTAAGACATCTGGCCTTGAGATTCTTTCACTGAGTAGTAGAGAAGGACGCCTGAGGTCTGTCAGGGGGCTGACTTCTACTTACTATTCTAGTTTGCCTGGTTCTCTTCTTCAAAGCACACTGGACTGAGGAAGTCCCGATTTACACCACAGCATATCCACGATGAGCTCAAGGGGTTCACAAAGGTTTACTACTTAGACACGGATGGATTCTAACAAAGGTTCAGGGTGATGAAAGCCCACTGCTGTTGGGATTATGGAAGTGACGAAATGAAAGCTGGGGAGCCCAGGAGCTAGTTGGCTCGCTGTGACAAATGCTCACCTACTTTGGGGACTCACTTTGCTATTGTCTCCCTGTGCAGCCGCCACATTCATCTTCCTTTCTGGCTTCTGTCATGACCAACAGAGGCACCAGCCAGCTGGCCGTGCTCCTTGTTCCCTGGGAAATCTTCCGTTTCTTGACCTCGAAACGACTGGTGTCCAGGTGAAGCAAAGACAAATGAGGTCTGGGGTACAATGAGCAATTGTTCTTGTCCCTGGAGTTAGATGCCCCCCTTGGGGGTTCTCAAGCTAGCAATCTGCCCTGTGACTCAGTGTCCATCGTTTGGAAGACTGGAGATCTAATGCCACTCCTGTGTGGGGTGTGGGCTGGCATGGTGGCCTACTATCTCTTCTTCCCAAAAAAGCAGTGGTTGATTTAGAAGCCCAAAGCTTCTATTCCCATATAATTGTTGGTGAATACAATGTGCCTGAAAGAGCGGAGGAATAGGAGAAACAAGATCTTATTAGATATGAGACTTCCCTCTTAGTCTCGTCTCTGCTCACTGGGAATGTTCATTCTGCCTGGGGGTGCCCCCTGGGAATAGCAGACAGGGACTCAGAGTCACAACTCGAGAGGGGGCCAGAACAGTGTGTGTGTGTGTGTGTGTGTGTGTGTGTGTGTGTGTGTGTGTGTATGTGTGTGTGTGTATGATGTGAATCTATGTGTATGCATGTAAGCACACACACACATCTGTGTTATGCATGTGGAGGTCAAAGGCTGACATTGGTATCTTCCTCTATTGCTTCTCCTTATTTTTTGTGAGACAAGGTCTCTCACTGAACTTAGAATTGACCGATTTAGCCAGACAAGCCGTCCTTCAAGTCCTGTCTCTGCTTCCCTGTCACTTGGATAACAGACACATACCACTAGGTTTTGTATTTCACTTGGGTTCTGTGGGTCTTCTGTGAACTCAGGTCTTCATGCTTGCGCAGTAAGAAGCCTGCCCACTGAGCCGTCTTTCTAGCCTTGGGAGATAATGTTTTTATTTATTGATTTGAGACCCAGAGAGAAAGAGGCAGACAGATAAATAGATGATCGATAGATAGATAACAGATGGATGGATGGATGGAAAGAGAGAGGGTTAGTTAGGGTGCCAAAGGGCCTCTTGCCAATTCAAACTATAAGCATGCACCACTTCGTGTATCTGGCTCTTTGTGGGCACTGGGGAATCAGACTTGGGCCATTAGGCCTTGCAAACAAGGGGTCACCTTTCCAGCCCCTAGACAATTTTTTAAAGAGGCAAATTGAAACTCTGCAGAAGATCTAAATGAGACTAGGAGACAGTATGGAAAACCAGTACCAAACAAAGGCCAGAGCTGCTGGCGAGCTTTGGTGAGGAGAAGGGAATCCCTGTGAAAGGATCCGAGGCATTGAGTCTGCTGGTTCTTTTAAAGATGTCAAGAGTTTGGAAATAGAATGAGTGTCATTTTGGAACGCAGAATTGCGACCCATTTCAGGGTGCTGAAGGGGAAGGTTTTGGCTTAGAATCTAGAGATGTTTCTCCAGATTGAATGTGCATATCCAGTGACCTAAGATAATTTCTATGGCAGAAGTCTCAGCTGGAACTAGTGCCCAGACATGGAGAGGCCCTGAGGTGCTTCAGTAAATAAAAGCGTAGAGGGGGCTGGAGAGATGTCTCAGTGGTCAAGGTGCTTGCCTGCAAAGCCTAACAACCTGGGTTCGATTCCCCAGTGCCCACTTAAAGCCAGATGCACAAAGTGGTGCATGCATCTGGAGTTTGTTTGCAGTGGCTGGACGTCCTGGCATACCCATTCTCTCTGCTGTCTTTTTTCTATCTCTTCCTGCTTGCCAGTAAAATAAATATGAAATCATATTTTTATTTGAATGATGCTTTTAATTATTTTGGGGGACTCTTTCAGTTATGCAGGGTGAAGCTATACTCCGAAGTGCCTGTTCTGTATAGTCCTAATAGAGCCCAACAGTTCGGCTGGTTCCGGTACCCTCATGGTACAGGAGCCCCGCAGATAGCCCATGTGGTGGCACATGCAGAATCCCAGGACTTGGGAGGCACAGACAGGAGAATCAGGAGTTCAAGGTCATCCTTAGCAGTCTTTGAGTAGAAGGCTAGCCTGGGCTACACAAGACTCTTCCTCAGTGCCTCCCTCCTCCCTGCAAAAGAAAAATACCAACCCCCCAGCTCATGAAATGAGCTCTTGAAATGATGTAGTCCTCAGGGAAAGAATGGGTGGCCTTTGGCAAATTATTCCTTCTCTTCGTAATCCAGGTCCCTTGACTGTAAGAATAATGGTCATACCTAGTGCTATGAGTATGTTAGTAGTAATATATTTATTCATTATTTATGTATTATTTATTTAAAAAGGGTCTTGCTATGTAGTCCAGGCTGTCCAGAACTTGGCTATGTTGCCCAGACTGGCCTCGAACTCAGGACCCTTCTGCTTCACCTCCAATGTGCTGGGATTACAGGCCTGTACCATCATATCTGGATGAATTTTAAAGTACTTGGTCCTGAGTTCATGATGTATAAAAACACTGTAAAAAAGAAATTTAAAAAATTTTTACTATGTGCCTAGTTTCAAATATAAAACTATCTTTTATCCTACTGAGAAGGGCCCTCAGTGGGCTGGGGACAGGGAAGAGGGAAATGGGGTACCATCACAAGACCTGCTCATACAATGTATCTAATTATTAACAATAAATTATTTTTAAAAAGCTATCTTGTAAATGTCAAATAATGAAATGTATCCAAAGTAGCACTTCACAGACTTGCTGCTACCTGATCTTCCCCAGACCCTTGTAGGTGAGTGAGGCTACTTGACACATTTTCCTGATGGTCAGCTAGAGTTTGTGGTGCTCAGGAAGGTTCTCACTCATCTGAATGTCATTTAAAGGCAGCTGAGATCAGGACCTTGCTGGTTTGAACCAGATGTCCCCCATAAACTCGTGTGATTTCCATATTTGGTCCCCAGGTGGTGGCAGTTGCACTGGGGAATCAGACTTGAACTCATTATGTAGCCGAGGATACTTGGAGCCTGAGTTTGGATGCCAGCACCCACATAAAATGCCAGGGGAGGTGGCTTGCCATATTTCTATATTTGGTCCCCAGGTGGTGGCAGATGGGGAGGTAGAGCCTTGCTGAGGGAGTGTGTTCCTGGGGGCAGGTTTAGGGTGTTGTAGCCAGCTCCCCTTTGCTGTAGCTCAGTTCTCTCTCTCTCTCTCTCTCTCTCTCTCTCTCTCTCTCTCTCTCTCTCTCTCTGCTATTTTCCACCTGCTATGACAAGAAGGTGAAGTCTAGCCTCTGCTCATGCTATGCCCCTCAAGACTCGAAGATGAAATGAAACCTTTCCTTCCATCAGCTGCTTTTTGTAGGGGGCTTTGTTCTGGCAATGGGAAGGCCGTTCCCACAGAACTTGAGCACCATTCTTTTTCTCTCACTCTACATATTTGTTTTAGGAGTTCAAGGCTTTCATCTACCTCTGGGAGGGCTGGGGCAGGTCCGACATGCCTCAACTTGTCTACTTCTAAGAATGTGTCATAGTCAGACACATGCTGCTGCTGGGAAGAATCTCCAAACCACGCACAATTTTGGGGAGGAAAGTATTTATTAAAGTAACAAATCCAAGCAGAGAAAATGTGTGTGTGTGTGTGTGTGAGAGAGAGAGAGAGAGAGAGAGAGAGAGAGAGAGAGAGAGAGAGAGAGAGAGAGAGAGAGAGAGAACCAATACCTACAAAGCAAGCATGCTCCAACTTCAACCAGCAGGTCTCAGACTGCTCTTTGCATATGTATAGCTGGAATTTCACATGCACAGTAGAAATACCTTAGGGCTGAAGGCCTGGCCAAGGTGACACCTCCTCCAGCCAGGAAGCTGGAGAAAAACTGATAAAAACTCTTCAATCTATTGGGGGACATCTATTCAAACTACCACAGAATGGATATTCCAGCAGTCAGACCCTATCCTTATTTCATCTGTATGTATATTTTTTTGTTGTTCCCCAAATAGTAGAGTTTAATTTGTGTTTTGGTTGTTTGAAAATCAAGTCCAAAGCCAGCTAGTAAACAGAGGAAACAGTAGTTCTCATGGAAACAAGTTACTTTTGATTGTAATCAATGAAACACTGCCACCTCGTGCATTTTCTGTGCATAACAGACAGTAAAAATCTGGTGGCTTGAAGCTGGAGATGAAAGATAATGATGTGTATTTATTCAGTGAATTATTAAAATTGATTTTATGTGCATGGTTTTCCTTTTGCTGGAGAATCTCCAAGAGTTCATATATGAAAACATGGTTTTAAATTTTGCATGTGTATGTCCTATGTGGTGTGTACAAGTGTGCCCTGAAGGGGAACGTGCACACACACGTGTGTGTCCATGTGTGTGAAAGCCTGAGGTCAGCGTGGGGGGAGGGTCTTCCTAGGTCACTTTTACCTTCTTTGAGACAGGCTCTCGCTGAAGCTCACCAATTTGGCTAGTACAGTTGTCAGCAAGCCACAGGGATTGCTTGTCCCTGCCTCCTCAGTACTGGCTTTTAGCAAGCCATCTCCCCTGGCATTTTATGTGAGTGCCGGCATCCAAACTCAGGCTCCCAGTATCCTTGCCTACATAATGAGTTCAAGGCCAGCCTGGGCCACTGCCACCACCTGGGGACCAAATATGGAAATCACACGAGTTTATGGGGGACATCTGGTTCAAACCAGCAAGGTCCTGATCTCAGCCTGCCTTTAAATGACATTCAGATGAGTGACCAAAGATACTATCCTAAGAAAGGGAGGGAGGAAGAAGGAAGAAGGAGGAAGAAAACAGTTACACAAAGTGAGCTTTTTAAGAAAAGAATGCTGGAAAACATGGTTATTTTAGGTATCATATGCCTTTAACTATTGACACAATAATAATCTTTTCCCAAAGAAAAAAAATTCCATTTGGTTTTCTCATATTTTGTTTTAATGGCTGTTCTTATTTGAGCTCTGCCCATTGCTTTTCTTTTTTTAAATTTTAAAATAAATTAGATATTATTTATTAGAGAGAGTATGTGTGTTTGGGTGTGCCAGAGCCGCCTACCACTGAAAATGAACTCCAGACACATGGGCTACTTTGTGCATCTGGCTTTACATGGGTCCTGGGGAACTGAACCCAGACCATCAGGCTTTGTAGCCAAGCATCTTTAACCACCATCTGCTTGGACCTGTGAAAGGGGAGCAGCCTCTTTTGCATTCTAGAACTTTCCCTGTATCTATAGCTACAAATAAATGCTTTCCTCCCCCAAACTGTGCCTGGTTTGGAGATTCTGATACTGTAATTGATAACTAATATCGTAAGCACGGAGAGAGAGAGTTTTTGGAACCCCCCCTCCTCCAAGTTCATGTCCTCTGATGCAAAAAGAATTTATACACAGGGACAGAAATAAATTTTAATTACACACATTTATTCTAATTTATTAATTTAGGAAAAGGGGAATTGGATGGGGAAGTCTCCCAGTCATCAGTGGGAAGTTACAGAGTTCTCCAGCCACCAGTGTGGGGAAAACATGTGTCAGAGAGTTTAACAGAACTTATATTATTTAGCTAAATAAGCAGAAACAGAAAGGATCACAGGGAGCTTCCATCATGAGAAAGAAAGGTTCATGAGGGGAAAAGTCTGGAGCCTGCCCCCACCCCAGCCATTAGCTGGGGTGGGGGAAGGCCTTACCTTCCTGAGGCCTGGATCAGCAGTCCCTTTACTCCGTTGCCACGTGGGAGAAGAGACCCACTTCCTCCAGGGGAGTCATTTTAAGTTCTCCCCAGGTGAGTCAGAGAGACAGCTGATTGGTTCATATTTGACCAATCAGCCCCTAGGTTGTAGCTCTAACTAGCTACCTCCCACTCAAGGGGAGGGGTGTTGCCTGCAGGCACCTGACCCTGTCACAATTCATCCCAACAGCTGTGGGCTGACTGTGAAACTCAGCTTCATGGTGAGTTTAGGTCAGCCTGAGTTACATGAGACCTTGCTTAAAAACAAAACAAGAGTAACGACAGGGCTTACTCAATAGGCTTGTTATTAAAAAAGAATTAAATAACTTTGAAGCTAAATAAATAAAATATTTAAAGTCAAAACAAACAAAAACAGGGCTGAAGAGATGGCTTAGTGGTTAAGGCATTTGCCTGCAACGCAGAAGGACCTGAGTCCAGTGCCCATGTAAAGCCAAATGCACAAGAGGGCACATGTGTCCAGAATTCGTTTGCAGTGGCTGAAGGCCCTGGTGTGCCTGCTCTCTCTCTCTGTCTGCCTCTCTGTCTCTCTCTGTATCTCAAATAAGTAAATAAGATATTTAAAAACTTAGAAGCCAGCCTGGTCTACATAGGCAAGACCCAAAAAAGGTGAATAATATTTTTTAAATGCTTAAAGGAGTGCAGGTATAAACAATAGCTTTCTTCATTGTTTTTTTTAATGACTGTGAATAAGTTACAGATAAATTATTTTCTTACTTTACTTTTCTAATATCCTATAATTAACATTCATTTTGTCACTAAACTACTTAACTTCTCATCTGGGATTCTTCAGCGCTCTGTCTGTCATCCAGTCTGAAGGGCAGAGGGTCCCATCCCTCTCCTTTGAACCCAGCCTAGTATGTGAATACTCTCTCTTTGGGGCTCCAAGATGGGGCCATGTTGGTCTCTGATCTGTGTCCTTTATGCCCAGTGCTTTTCCTGTTACAAGTTGCTGCTCAAAGAGTGTTTGTGAGTGTGAAACGGGAAGTCATCGCTTAGTGCTCTGTGGTGGAGCTTCATGGGGTACATCATATCACATTACCACGTCATATCACATTACCGCGTCATATCACATTACCGTGTCATATCACATTACCTCGTCATATCACATTACCACGTCATTTCATATTACCATGTCATTTCCTATCACCTCCCTTTTGGAGATGAGAACACTGGGAGGATGCACAACAAACACACTGTGGGTCAAGATTTGATCCGAGCAATCTTACGAAAGTATGCTGCCTTTTGTGGGGGGGAAGGGAAATGCTGAAAGTATATGATATGAGGATTACTCCAACAGTATAGGATCTTTTCACAATATTTATCAGATAGAACGAAGCTGACAGGAATAAAGCCGAGTATGAGGCAAACCTTGAGCTTTGTGAAGTGGCTTGTGTGTATCCATGACCCAGAAGCTTCCTGTAATCTCTCAAATACTTTTATATGTATCACCTTTCAAATTATGTTTATTTAATTTCTTTTAGAAATAGGCTGGCCTTGAATTCACCATAGTACCATGTAGACAGTCCTTAGACTCCTGTGATAATTTATTTCCTTAGATACTATGTTTTTTTGAAGGAGAGCTCTTAAATTCAGTGCAATCCAAAGTATGACCACCACGACAATACTAAGTTCTATACAGTTATAATGGCCTGGTATGTCAGTGATTAAATTTGGTTTTCATCTATCGCTTCTAGTTCTGAAAGCAACAATGGTGACTAACAAGAACTTGCTTTCATTTAACCTCATTTTTGTAGTCCTGAGGCTTTCTTCTTTCTCCAGACTTTTGGTAACGGGAGTGTGATGGTGTTTATGTCTCCGTGAACGATATAAGCAGTGAGATGGTGCTTGAGAAGATCAGTAAATCTCTAATCCCCAGACCATAAGCACCACTGTCCCCAATGTAACAGCTGGACGGAACATGTGTCCCCTACAAGACCTCTTTCTCCTGGAATGAACCGAAGATCCTTTTTCTTTTCACCCTCCTTTTCTCTCCTTCCTTGCCTCCCTCCCTTCTTTTTTGTTTTACATACAAATATAGGCAATCTCAATTAACAATTTACTGTAATGACTTGAACAGTTTCTTGGGTCTATGAAAGATGTCAGGAAAGCAGATTTGGGTTATGCTGTTCTTTTCTCTTCCTTGGGGTCACTGAGGCTAGATTCCAGTCTGGATTTCATTGTTGTGGGATTCTGGTTCCTTGTATTCCAAACAATGGGCTATGCAGGGGTGTTCTTAGCTCTAAATTCTTTTTTGAAAAAATATTTTTATTTACTTATCTGAGAGAGAGAGAGAGAGAGAGAGAGAGAGAGAGAGAGAGAGAGAGAGAGAGAGAGAGAGAGAGAGGGAGAGTGAGAGAGAATAGGGGTATGTCAGTGCCTCTTGTCACTGCAAACAAACTCCAGCTGCATGTGCCACTTTGTGGATCTGGCTTTAAGTGGGTACTGAGTAATCAAACCCCAGACCAGCAGGCTTTGCAAGCAAGTGCCCTTAACTGCTGAGCCATCTCTCCAGACCAACTCTAAATTCTAATTGTGTTATGTATCATAAAGGCTTGTGAGTCTTATGTGTGTGTGTACAAGATGACAATGTCAGGATTAGTGATATTTCTCAAAGATTACAGTGAAATGGAGTGCATAATTTTTTCTCCTTTCCCCTCTACCTCATTTTGTGATAAGCATTACAGCAATGGGGTAATGGTGGTAGAAACAGGAAATTACTGTGAAAGGATATGATTTAATTTATCTTCTGGAACTCTTGGGTAACAGTTTTTAATTAGGAATTCAGAGTTGGTATTTAGTAACAAGGTTTATGGATTCAAACCTAATTTGTATGTCAGATGTAATTTAGATGACTTCAGATTATTTATGTGAAACAGGGATATTTTGGAGGCCTTGATTAGAGAGGCCTGAGTTCTATTTTCCAGCTCATTGAACTAATATTTATATCTCACAGGAGCCAAGAACACATTTATAATGACTATCTATGTAGTAATCAACCGTTAAGTCTTTTCCCTGGGTAGACAAGTCTTTCTTTTGTTCTGAGAGGGCCTGGAATGCACCTCTTTATTATGGCCTTTTCCTAATCAGTAAGACGTGATATATTGATCAGCTGGCTTATGACTATTCTCTTCTTGGTGACCATGACCACACTCTAGAATATTATGCAAGTCTCTTTATTTCCAGTTAATAAACGAAGAAAATGATTTTTGTACTTGACATACCTGTTGTCATGGTTTGATACAGGTGTCCCCCACAAACAATTGAATGTGTTCTGATAGATAGATCCTCAGCTGATGGCAGTTTGGGTTTTACAACCTCGATGAAGCTGTGTTGTGTGGGGGGGGCGGGCTTATGGGGTTATAAGCCAGCTTCCCCTTGCCAGTGTTTGGCACACCTTCCTGCCGCTGTTTGCAGTGCTGTGGCGGAGGTGATGTCCAGCCCTCTGCTCATGCCATCGTTTTCCCTGCCTGTATGGAGTCTCCCCTCGAGTCCGTAAGCCAAATAAACCCATTCCTCCACAAGCCGCTTTTGTTTGGGTTCTTTCTGCGCAGCAACTAGAAAGCTGACTGCAACACCTGTCAACCATAGTAGTTTCTTTAGCTTGGGTAAATCCAACTATCCATTCATTAGGGATTTAGACAAATACATAATCTAGGCATTGTAGCATTTGCCTATAATCCCAACACTAGAGAGGTGAAGGCAAGAAGATCAGGAGTTCAAAGTCATCCATAGGTAGATAGTGAGTTTGAGGCAAGCCTGGGCCACAAGAGACCCTGTTTCAAAAAGAGCTACTTTTTTGTGATAAGGTAAGGATAGTGGGAAATGATTATTAACAATGAAGACAGTAAGTGTTATATTAAAGTCACCCCTAACTGCAAGAGTCCAGGCGCTTATAAATATTGGTTTTGACTGTCTCCTCGCCCACATCTTGAACAGATGGCTTCCTGAGCAGGACAGTTAGCTGGCACAGGGTGATCACAAAATAATCCCAAATTGACAAATTTCACATAGAACAAAAAATGAATTAAAAAGATTAGTGTGTTGATAGTGAAGAGAGCTGAAGCCTGTAAGAGAGAAGACACAGGCAATGGGAGGGGTGACACAGCCGTCTGTGACCTGGGGGAGTTGACACCTTTCCTAGAAAGAAAAAAAAACCTTGTCGGGCTGAAGAGATGGCTTAGCGGCTAAAGCGTTTGCCTGCAATGCAGAAGGACCAGAGTTCAATTCCCCAGTGCCCATATACAGCCAGATGCACGAGAGGGTGCATGTGTCTGGAGTTCATTTTCAGTGGCTTGGAGGCCCTGGTGCGCCCATATTCTCTGTCTCTCTCTCTCTCAAATAAATAAATAAAATATTAAAAAAAATAAAAGAAAAAACCTTGTCTAGGAAGGTGGATCCACCTCCCAGGACTAATTGCCTTCTAGGGAAAAGCACCTTACCAAAAAGGGTATATTTTCAAAGTCCAGAGTGGGATAACTAAGGATTTGTATGAGTCATAACACAATATTTCAGCAACGATGTATCAGTTAGAATGGCTCCAAGTTGTGTATGCTTCAGTAGCAACCCCCAAACTAACTGGCTTAAAATCACTTCAAATTTCTCTCTTGTTTGATCTGTGTGCCTACCTCAGGCTGGCAGGAGCTCTGCCTCACTTTGTCCTCATCTGGGCACACCCCCAGCAAAGCCTCCACCATCTGGAATATTATTGCCTGTCATTCAGTGGAGGCGAGCATGCTAAAATTATTCTGAGTATAATTCCCTGGGAACAACTAATATTTCCTTTATACACATTTTCTTGGCCATGGGAAATATAGAATGGGGGCCGAGGGAGGGAAGGGAACATATAATCCGATGGAAATATGACCACTATGAAATATGTTCTTACAGTCAAGTTCTGAATGAAAGAAACAAATAATTGGCACACATATAAGCTTTGTGGTAATTTGAATGTAAAATGTCCCTCATAGACTCATGTGTTTGATAGGGTCTTAATCCCCATTTGGTAGCGCTGTTTGGGAAGGTTTGTGGAACCTTTAGGAAGTGGAGCCTTGCTTCTGGAAGCGTGTGTCACCAGGTCTTGTGGTAGTACAGTCCAGCCTCACTGGGTGGTCAGACTCTTTCTGCTTCCTCCATGCTATGTGAAGGTGTGACACCAGCTCTCTGCTCCTGCCATGCTTTCCCTGCCATGATGGAAACGTCCCCCAGAAATTTTAAACTGAATTAAACCTTTTTCCTTCTATAAGCTATTTCTGGTCAGGTTCTTAGCCCCAGTAATGAAATGGCAACTGCTTCAGGAGTGAAGAATCCAAGGTTGCATCCATGAGCCTCTCTGTTTAAGGAGCCCTGAAACCAGAAACTGACACTTTATTTTCTGAAAAATATCTGTTAATTGAATATATCACTACAAAGGGAAAACTTATTTTCTTTCCAAGTGGTGAAATTGTTCAACATGAGTATGTTAGCAGACACAGGCACCCCCCGTTCCTCAAGAATTCAGGTTGACTACAGTTTGAGAAATACATTCTTTATAATTAGTGACAGCTAGGTTATGATGCATTTTCCAGAAAATGCCACCTTTGTCAGTGACAGAGCCTTCAAGTGCACACTTTCATCCACATTCTGTATGGGTTAGATATTTCTCAGAAGAACCCTACCAGTTGGGACTTATAAACTGAACTCTTTGGAAGTAAGTTTCAACATGATAATTTCAATTGCTGAGGCTAACAGCTATCAATGAGAGAGCCTCAATGGGAACCAAGCCTAATTGGCATCTTTGCCCAACATGCCTCTATTACTTCCAAAGAGCTTTCTGGCTAGTGACCATAACCACACCCATTTATTTTTACTTTATAAATCAATGTTCTGAGTACATCAGTGTTAAGTCCTGTTAAATGCATACCTTCTAATGATCTGGAACCTCTGGCCACACAGGCCTTCATTTCAGTTGGTGGCACTTCTGCTCTAGCTCTTGGCGCACTTTTTTCTCCTTTCCATATTTTAAGGTTATGAAACTTCAGGCTTTTAAATAATATTTGTATTTATTTAATTGAAAGCAAAAACAACCACAGGGAGAATGAATGCACCAGGGTTTCCCTAGCTGTTACAAACAAACTCCAGATGCATGTGCCACTTTGTGCGTCTGGCTTTATGTGGGTACTGGGTAATCAAACTCGGGTTATTAGGTTTTGTAGACAAAACCTTAACCACTGAGAAATCTCTCCAGCCCAAAACTTTAGTTGAATAAATAATTCTAGTCATTCTGGGGTATAGCAGAGCCAACACTAAGCACCTTATGTGATAGCAGGCTCACAAAGTGAAGATTTCCATTAAAATGTTAGGCATATATCATCCCTTAATAAGCAACATAAAATGTCTAACCATAAAACAAGTACACTTCATAAAATCAGCTCTCAATTGAAAGGTACCATGTTAAGAATAATGGGGGTTAAATAACTGTCTAGTTAAGGTCCCTTTTCCCAAGGAGCAAAAAATATTATGTGAAGACTTAACAAGTATAGGAGCCATTGATGCACTCTCTACCCACCACACCAAGGCAGAGAGGCCACTCTGCTGGGAACCTGTTCAGAAAGGCCCCCGGCATCTTTGTCTCAGACAAAGTCCCTCTCAAAGCCCAGAATAAGCAACAATCACTGGGCTTCTGCAGTAAAAGCCCAGAAATTCACTAACAGAAAAAAAATGCTTGCTCTCTCTATGACAATTATGAGCAAGGTCATTGCAGAGTGACAAGATCAGTGACTCTGTCCAGGTCCAGCTGTCTCCTGAACTGCTCAGAGAGAGGGCTTTCCACATGCCAGTCCCCTTGCATGAGGACACAGAACGTGGATGAGAGTGTGCACTTGAAGGTTCTGTCACTGACAAAGGTGGCATTTTCTGGAAAATGCATCATAACCCGGCTGTCACTAATTATAAAGAATGTATTTCTCAAACTGTAGTCAACCTGAATTCTTGAGGAACGGGGGGTGCCTGTGTCTGCTAACATACTCATGTTGAACAATTTCACCACTTGGAAAGAAAATAAGTTTTCCCTTTGTAGTGATACGTGCAGTTAACAGATATTTTTCAGAAAATAAAGTGTCTATTTACTAAGCGGGGTTGCATAAAGGAAACAGACTTTCCCCCCATTTTCCCCCGAATTTGAACAAGTTGTCATCTTTCTTTTCTAGACTTAGAAAATTTCTCAAGTAATCCCATAGCTCTTTGGTCCCTTTAATGTGATAAGAGTCTCACTGATCAACATTTAAAGGAGTTTAGGCATGGGTATGAAGCCTTTAGTTCTATACACAATTTAAAGTCATTGACTTGCAGCTCAGAGCTGACTGTGGATGACCTTGGCATCAGTCGGGTGAGGCGAGTATGGCTGTCTTTTTACACTTCTTGACCATCATCTTGATTTTAGGTCTTGTAGGGGTGAGACAAAGATAGTGAAGAGAGAAACAGAGGTGAAGGCATCACCTCCTACTGCCTCTTTGCTGAGGCTTCTGGACTTGCATGCAGGTCTCGCTGGGATGCTTCCACGAACCCTGAGTGACCCTCACTGCTGATAACCAGTTCCTGGTAGGGTACTTTTGCTCCAGCAGACAGCTTTCCTGAGCTGTGCTTTTCAAATTAATATGACACATGCCTACTTGACTTCCTCTGTTTACTCATTGATTTATTTTCATTTATTCTTGATTTTCTTTTTGAGATAGTGTCTCACTGTAGCCCTAGCTGACTTCGAAATCACTCTGTAGCCCAGGATGTTTTTTTTTTAAAGAAATCTTTTTAAAAAAAATATTTTATTCATTTTCAAGCAGAGATAGATGAGAGAGAGAGAGAGAGAGAGAGAGAGAGAGAGAGAGAGAGAGAGAGAGAGAGAGAGCGCACCAGGGCCACGACCTTCTGGGTCTGGTTTATGTGGGTACTGGGGAATTGAACCGGGGGCCCTGGGCACTGGAGGCAAGTGCCTTAACCGCTGAGCCATCTCTCCAGCCCCCCACAGGCTGGTTTTAATTTACGAAGATCCTTTTACCTCAGCCTCCAAAATGTTGGGATTACAGGCCACCATGCCCCAGCTTTTGATCTTGGAGGAAGAAGTTGGTGTCTCCATAGCTGGGAACAATCTACAAACATCTCCAAAGTGGGTGTCTTGGTCCCTCTTGTTCTGCATGGCTGGGCTTGAGCATAGGCCTCATCCTTGGTTCTCAGCGCCAGAAAAAGGTCACATTCTCATTGGTTATATATACTCTGACGTTCCTTGACCCCCACCCCATCCACTCTGGGGTCATGAATGCCATGATTTCACTAATGAACATGGATAACCCTACAGAGGAGGGCCTCTTATAGAATGGATAAGAGGATAGTATAATATCATGGGAATATGAGCAATATGCACTAGGTTCGTGTGGGGAAAGTTTACAATGAATGAAATTCCCAAATTTAAAAAATATTTGACAGTCTTAAGGATAGTATTATTGAAACTTATATTACTGCTAATGCTCTTAATTTACATATTTACCTGATCTTATGTAAGTATGTATGCATGCATTTGTATGTATGTGACTATAAATGTATGCAAGTTAGTACGTATGCATGCATGTTTGTCTAGATGCCTGACTATATGTGCGTATGTATGAATGTGCACATATGCGTGTGTAGGCATGTATTTTTGTGTGATCTTTATGTATATGTCTGTTTGTGTATGGGTGCACTTGCCACAGCGTGAATGTTGAGGTCAAAAGATGACCTTGAAGTGTCTGTGCTTCACTTTCCTTTCAAACAGGGATTCTTGTTCCTGCAAAGGGGTCTGGCTTCTGAACTTTAGAATCTTCTGGCCACACCTAATATCAACATAGGTATACTGGGATAACGTGTGCTGGGTAATGACATGGTTTATTTTTATTTTTTATTTTTATGAGCACATTGTTGTACAGTCCCATTCCCCTCCCCCACGCTCATTCCACTGAGGGTCCTCCTAAGTGGAATTACTGATATTCACCAGGGGGTTATGGTTATGAATCAGTTACTGTGGGGGGGCAATGCCTCTGGATATTCCTTCCCAGCCACCCTGTGATACTTACACTCTTTCAGCCCAGTCTTCCACAATGTTCCCTGAGCTGGGTGGATGTCTTATATGTCTAATTCAGTGTTAAGTTCTCAGCAACTTCTGGATTTCTGTTTTGACACATTTTGAGTGTTCTTAGTATCTATCACCATCTCTTGGGTGTGGGTTGTCAGGTTGGCTCTGAGCATGCTCGTGCTTAACTCGACATTTCCTCTGTGGTTTCATGTGGACCCTGGCTGATGTGCAGGAGGTGGCTCATCTCATGACAGGGAGTCAGGATAACTTCCAGGTTATCCCTTGACCTCAGCATTCACACTGGCAGGTGCACTCATGCACGCACAAGCATACAAATTGACAGACACATACATAAAGATTACACAAAAAATACATGGCTACATATATCTTTTTTTTATCATATTGATGAATTTTGGTTCTTCTGGGTTTTCATTGATTTTCCAGTGGACAGTGAGAGCAGCATGTGTTAAAGGGAAGAGAGATTTTGATGGGTGTAGCCTCTCTTGGCCAAGCATTAGAGGGAGCTTCTCACTGGAGTCCATGACCATCATCTCCATGGGGTTCTGACTTGGTTCTCAGCACCAGCATATTGGTCGTATTCCCATGGCGTTACATTGCTATGTTTCTTGAGCCCAGCTTCATTCACTCTGGAGCCATGAATGAACCCATTCACCTCACTCCTTCCACTCCGAGATGCTCCCATTCTTTCTGTCCCCTCTTCAGCAATATTCTGTGATCACTGCTAGTGGGGTTGTAAGTCTTCGGTTCTTTGGGGTTCACTCATAATACCCTGTGGTTTTCTGCTTAAAGGAGCTTTGAGTCTCCTCATATCTGCTGTAGCCTGGCTGTGAAGGGTCTCAGGCTAGCAGGGAGAGGAGCACTCCTGGTTCCCCCACTCCTTCCCCTGCATTGTCTCCTGGGTTATGGCAGATGTGAGAGAGGTGACTCCTGCACTTGGCCGTAGGCTTCCTTTTCCTGTGGAACTTAGTGATCGTGGATCTCACCCGTTTTTGCTGTGCGTTTTCACAAGGAATCCCCTAACCAAGAGGGAGGGCTTTGGTTAGAGCATCTGTTTTGTTCAGATAAATTTCTTGATTGATTGCCTGAAAATACACCTTTTAAATAGAGACCATATCTTACACTGAATCACATTTTTAAATTGGGAGATTATCTTAAAATTGACTTCAACACATAGAAGCTTAGAAGCTTTCCTAGTACTAACCAAGTCTTCCAATTGTGTGAACAGGCTTGCAAAACACCCCAGCTCAGAGGAATGGTGATCACAAAAGTAGAATGGGTTTCCTAAGAGAAAAGGAGAGGTTCCATGTAAATAGAGAAGGGCTAGAGACCAGGAGGGAGAGTAGCTGAGGGATGGATAGGGACCATGTGGAGAAAGAGAGGCCTTACAAGGAGGGAAGTGGGGAAGAGACACATGAGAACAACTATTATGAATTGTCATGGTTTGATCCAGGTGTCCCCCAAAACAAATGAATGTGTTCTGATAGATCGATCCTCAGCTGATGGCAGTTAGGGAATTACAACCTCGCTAGAGTTGTGTTGTTGGGGGTGGGCTTATGGGGTTATAAGCCAGCTTCCCCTTGCCAGTGTTTGGCACACCTTCCTGCCGCTGTTTGCAGTGCTGTGGGGGAGGTGATGTCCACCCCTCTGCTCATGCCATCATTTTCCCTGCCATCATGGAGTCTCCCCTCAAGTCCTTAAGCCAAATTAAATCCATTCCTCCACAAGCCACTTTTGTTTGGGTTCTTTCTGCGCAGCAACTAGAAAGGTGACTACAACATGAATCATATGAGAAGATCCCATGATGAAGCCTGCTAATTTTTCAGTAGTCAATATGGAACTCCTTTTCTGTAATGGGCATGAGAAGAGGGAACTTAAGAGCAGAATCCAATGGGAGTGAGACCAATATGCAATGTCTTCATACGGCAAAACTCACAGTTAATAAAATAAAAAACTTAAAGAATATTTTGACAGTCTTAAATAGAGTATTATTTTTCTTATATTGTTAATTATCTTCATTTGTCTGTTTATCTGCATGATTTTATGTAAGTATGTATGCATTTGTACATATGTGGATATAAATGTATGTAACTGTATAAGTGCATGCATGTTTGTTTAATCCTTGGGGTAGGTTTCTGTAATATGTTCGCTGTCCAACTTTTGTGATCTTTCCGTTTCTCTGGAGTTGAGGGGTCTGTTGTATTTGAAGGCTGCTAACCTATTGCTTCAGTTTGGGTCTTTGGCTTAAGTTCTGAGCCAAACAGAGAGTTTGCTTCAGGATTAGTTTTCAAGTGTAATGATCAAACATATCATGGAATTTCTTCCTAAATGGCAGTTTAATATCTTGCTAACTTTGTGGAACAAAAATAGTTTATCCCTGCTTCAATATGCAAAAATAAATCTGAGAAGCATTAAAGATTAAGATGCAAAATTGAAAAACTACCAGAACACTAAAGTCTATTTTCATGAATACGAACAAGCTGCTGGGAAAAAGTGATATTGTCAGCTTGCTCTTGAACAGATATTTCTCAATTAGATGTGGACCTTAAGAAGCTGTAAAGGAAAATCATGTCATTTATAAAAATTAAATACTTTTACATGACAGATACTGTAAACACAATCTGAACACATAGGCTGAGGGAAAAATTTGAAGAGTATTTGATATCATTCAATCCCTAATAAGATATCATTAAGAAGAATATTAATGTGATAGGAAAATGAACACAGAATAAAAATAACTCTCTTTGCTTACAAATCAGTAAATAAATATATTTTTAAGGCTGGGTGTGGTGGCTCACGCCTTTAATCCCAGCACTTGGGAGGCAGAGGTAGGAGGATCACTGTGAGTTCAAGGCCACCCTGAGACTACACAGTGAATTCCAGGTCAGCCTGGACTAGAGCGAGACCCTACCTTGAAAAACCAAAAAAATTTTTTTTAGAAAATCAGAAGTTGATATATTCAATCAACCAAATATCACTTAGTTATTAAAAGTGATGATACAGGGTTGGCAACATAGCTCAGTGGAGATAGTACTTGCCCAGCATGCAAGAAATTCGGGATTTGATCCCCAGTACTGCATAACTAGGGTGTGGTGTCACTCAGGAGGTGGAGCAGGATCCGAAGTTCAAGGTCACCCTTGACTACATGGTGAAAGGCTGGGGAGAAGGCTCAGTTGCTAAAGAGTTTAGGAGGTCCTGGATTTGGATTCCTAGCACTCCCATATAAATCAGGGGTGGTGGCATGTGTCTGTAATTCCTGCATTGACAGATAGGAGACGCCCTGGGACCCACTGGCTAGCTTGTTTAGTCAATCACTTCCAAGTACAGTGAGAGAGAGACCCTGTCTCCAAATATAAGGTGGAGCCAGCTGTGGTGGCTCCTTCCTGCCCGGACTAACCTAGGGGGACCTTGTTGAGTTTTGAGGCCAGCCTTGGCTACACAGTGAATTCCAGGTCAGCCTAGGCTAGAGTGAGAGCCACTTCAAACCAAACCAAACCAAACCAAACCAAACCAAACCAAACCAAACCAAACCAAACCAAACCAAACCAAACCAAACCAAACCGGCGGAGTATGAGAGGAAGGTAGATACCTGGGCCCCCTCCCCCAAGCATGAACACCA
This sequence comes from Zapus hudsonius, assembly GCA_004024765.1. Classification (NCBI taxonomy): domain Eukaryota; kingdom Metazoa; phylum Chordata; class Mammalia; order Rodentia; family Dipodidae; genus Zapus; species Zapus hudsonius. The sequence continues at coordinate 54,339 of PVHP010005869.1, forward strand.
CACACACAATATATATCAACTAATTGCAAACATCTGCAAGGACAGGGACCAAAATAGTGACTCTACTTAACTCGAGTCCTTTTAAAGTTTACTTTGATTTATATACCTATTTTCATATTCTGCGCATTTTATTCAAAACAGGGTAATTTGGATACATAACTAGACAAGACAGCTTTTAAAATATGTCATAGTGTTCTTGGAAATATTGTTTAATGAATGAAATGAAAATAAAAGGGATGAAGTCATATCTTTTAAATTTCCTTTCTATTTTGTTTTTCTGAGTATTTGATACTGCCACCTAGTGGGTGAAGTTTATATTTTAAAACTTTATTTAAAATTTAAAATTTTATTTATTTATTTGCTATTTGAGATTCTTGCTTGTTCTTTTTTCTTCAAGGACAGCTATTTCTTTTCCTATCCAAGGGTTTAAAAGAGCTGCCTGTGACAGTCTAGTAAGTGGTTAACCACCAGCTCTCCAAAATCAGTGTCTATATATATTCATAAATATCTACCAAAGTTTCCTTAAAAGATGCACAAAATTTATAATAAAAAATGTACTTCCTTAAAACTGAATATAGCTAATCTATAACATCAAATTGCTTTCATTGCCTGGTGTGGTGGTGCACTCCTTGAATCACTCAGGAGGTAGAGGGTTCAAGGCTACCCTGAGACTAAATAGTGAATTCCAGGTCAGCCTGGGCTAGAGTGAGACCCTACTTCAAAAAAAAAAAAAAAGAAGTAAAATAAAACCAAAAGCAGGTGCAGGAGAGATGGCATTGCTGCTAAGGCACTTGCCTGCAATGCCTAATGACCCAGGTTTGATTCCTCAGCAACCACGTAAAGCCAGCTGCACAAGTGGAGCAATCATCTGGAGTTCATTTGCAGTGGTTAGAGTCCCTGGCACACCCATTCTCCTTCCCCCTCTCTCTTTCTCCTTGCAAATAAATAAATAAAATTAAAAAAAATTTTTTAAAAATGTTTTCATTGAATTTTCCTCCTGAACTTTTTAAAAATATATTTTTATTTATTTGCAAGCAGAGAGATAGAGAAATGCAGAAAGAGAGAATGGGCACACCAGGGCCTCTAGCCACTGCAAACAAACTCCAGTTGCAAGCACCACCTTGTGTATCTGGCTTATGTGGGCACTGGGGATCGAACTCAGGTCATTAGACTTGGCAGGCAAGTGCCTTAACCACTGAGCCATCTCTCCATTCTCCTCCCCCCTGAACTCTTATACCTGTGGCCAAACTGTCCTCGCAGCTTCACCATGATTGACCACATGGAGTCGTACCCCGTCCAGTAATCCAATCCTTTCTTCGTTAGCATTAAATCTGATGTGTGATCTACTGTTTCCAAGTCTATCCCGTTCAACTCAAATCTCTGAGCCTCAGCACTAAACGAAGCCCTATGGATAGCATTTGTCATACCCCATCCCATTTCCAGCCCCCTGGCATATAAACCTAGAGTTGTCACTGAGCTGCAGAGCCAGCAGCTCAGTATTAAGTGTGTGTGATGCAAATAGTCCACTGTGCTGGATCCCAGCCCACCAGTGGGAAAGCACCTGTGCACTTGGAGCAGAAGCGTTGCGATATTTAGTGCTCCCACTGTGGCCGTGTGGCAGATGACCTCACAAGCATGGCTCATAGGAAAATGTCACATAAGCAGTCATGTCAATAGGAGGGATGAGTCTGAAATGTCTAGTTACTTTTATTTTAGATACATTTCTTCGGTTTTTACATGTGTGTCTCTGTGTGTATCCTTGTGTACATGGGTGCATGAGTATACACCTGGGTGTAGAATCCAAAGGAAAACCTGTGGTGTCATTCTTCAAGAACACCATTGTTTTTTTTGAGACAGGGTCTCTCATTGGCCCAAAGCTTTCCAACTAGGTGAGAGTTGCTGCCCAGAAAGCCTCAGGGACCTTCTTCTCCAGAGCTGGTATTTTTTAGGTGCATACCACTCACTCTGTTGGCCATTTTTACTTGAGTACTGAGAATTGAATTCAGTTCCTCCGCCTTTTAAGACAGGCACTTTATTGACTGAGATATCTCCCCAGCCTTCTAGATAAGATTTAATTATAAGTTTAGATGGCTCAGTTAAAAGCTATTTTGTAAAATTCTTGAAAATTTGACATAGCTTTACCAAGCTTGCAGGAACTGAGTGCACACACCACCACGTGCAGCTCTTGTCTTTGCTTTCAGTGGTCCATACTGTTCTGGGAGCCACTTGGAACCAGGAAAGGGAACCATTCTCTGAGTTTCTAATGTGCATCTGGGCAGCATTGAACTGCATGCTTTATTGTTATGTACCATAGCACGTCGTGTAGAAGCAATAACTGCGCTTTAAACATTTTAATATTTTTTTTTCTAAAAAGAAGAAAGTAAAAGATGCATATAAAGTTCCAAATTCTTGAGCAAAATTATTGCCACATGATTATCTCAGCTGAAGCATCTCTTAAAGCTGTACATCATGGGAAACGCCAATTATCCCAACACTTCAGGGTCTGAGGTAGGATTGAGTTTGAGGTCAGTGTCAGCTAATTCCAGGCCAACATGGGGTACAGTGTGATACCCTGTTTCATAAAAAACAAGCAACCCAATAAACAAACAAACAAACATCTCTTGAATTCTTCTGTAATATAAGTACTTCTTAAATAATCTCCTTTAAAACTTTCCAGGGCAGATTATTACTCTAATTTTGTAGGTTAGGAAATTACATGCAAAGAGGTGAAGTGACATGACCAAGGTCAAAAGAGATGAGGAAGCTGGGTGTATTGGTGCAGCCTTTAATTTCAGCACTTGGGAGGCAGAGGTAGGAGGATCCCTGTGAGTTCAAGAGCATCCAGAGACTCCATAGTGAATTCCAGGTCAGCCTTGGCTAGAGCGAGACCCTACCTCAAAAAAATAAAACAAAACAAACAACCAAAAAGAGGAGAATTATATTGACAATCACATTAATGGCTGCAACCGCATGTCTACAGAAATGTTGACTGGATACCTAGAATATGCTAGACATAATTTTAAATTCATTGCAGGCATTCTTATTTTATCCCAATAGAAATCCTGGAAACGTCCATTTTCAACTAAGGGAACCAGACCATAGAAACAACAATGTAGCAAGATTATGGCAGGAAGGGAAACCAAGTCCAAGAGGTCCTTTGATATCCTGCCTCCCATTCCTAATGTGGATTTATGTTCTTTCCATGACACTTTGAACACAGATGAAGAGCTAGAAATACGATATAACCATTGGTCCATAGCTTGAATATTGCAAAGACAGTTCTAGGAAAATGTCATTCAATACTACCATTTTCCTTAAGTGAGATATATTTTTCCTTGAAAAAAAGTCTTTTTTAAGAGTATTTAAGCGACAAGATATTTTTTAGTGCTATTCTTTTAAACAAACAAAGAAGTTATGATGAGGGTGTTTTAAAACTTTTCCTTATGTTGTGGTAGACATAGTTCCCAGTGATTACACTGATTCTGAAACAGTTTGGCTTCTAGTCTTAAGAGGAAACTCCATGACGGCAGGGGAAAGCATGGCATGAGCAGAGGCTGGATGGACTTCACCTCTACCACAGCAGGTGGAAAACAGCAGCTAGTAAGCTGAGCTCTAGCAACAGGTAGCTGTCTATAACACTCCAAAGCCCACCTCCAGCAACACACCACCTCCAGCGAGGCTCCAGTGCTAGGGACCAGGCATTCAGAACACATGAGTCTATGGGGACATCAGATTCACACTACCACGTTTGGGATGTACGTGAACAGTGGTAGTAGATATGCAATGGTTTATTTTACTTGAGATAGTTTTTACCTGTAGTAAAACAAGCATTTATACCTTTATACAAGCATCCCCACCTCAGAGGTGTTGATTTGTGATAAGTTATGCACACTGAGCTCTTTATAAATAGTAGTGCTTCTACTGAAGGAGAGAGCAGTGAGAATGAAAGGAGATGAGGGAGGGAAGAAATCCCAAACTCCTGCCGGGCGTGGTGGCGCACGCCTTTAATCCCAGCACTGGGAGGCAGAGGTAGGAGGATTGCCATGAGTTTGAGGCCAGCCTGAGACTGCAAAGTGAATTCCAGCTCAGCCTGGGCTAGAGCGAGACCCTACCTCGAAAAAAACAAACAAACAAAACAAAACAACAACAACAAAAAGAAATCCCAAACTCCTACTGCCTTATAGATGGATCGTAGGGAGGTGAGGAAAATTGTCAAATGCAGCTCTTCTTACTTTTGGGTATACTTCTGACCAATGTCTTGCTGTCAGCCCACTTTGGGAGACTCCTTTCTTTGGAGTCTGCCTCAGTGCTTGTCCATGGTGACAATGTTTCTGCAGTCTGGGAGCCAAGATCCTGGTTGTCCCTCAGCCATGAGCAGAGCTGGAAACCAGGAAGACAAGTGTGCCAGGGTGATGAGTCTATGTGCTGGTCTCCCAAGGTGACACTGGTTGTCCCAATCCTTTACTTAAAGTAGGCTTTGGACAACAGTCTTGGGATATCCACGTCTAACAGCAGAAGCAAGTACATCGTCTAAAAGACCAACTTCTGAGGAAACCTTACCGCAGATGCATGACACGCATCTGTGATGGAGCCAACAGGTTGGATATGGAACTACATCTGTAGTCCAGAGTCCCTTGGGGAGATTATTTGGAGGAATGACTGTAAATGAAACGTCTTCAGAAGGGGTTCCAGCAGTGATGCCTTTCCATTTCTTTTCAGTGGAAATAGGTGTTTTTTTTTAAATAGAAACTATCCGGGGAGATGGCTCAGTGGATAAGCACTTGCCTTGAAAGAGAGAGGAAAGGACAAGAGTTCAGATGGCCAACACCCAAGTCAATGCAGATGTGGCCAAGCTGGCCGGCTAGGCCAGCCAAATTGATGAGCTCTTAGTTCAAGTGAAAGACCTTGACTCAATGAACAAAGTGGACAGTGATTGAGGAAGAGACCCATATCAATCTCTGGTCTCCACACTGACACACACACACACACACACACACACACACACACACACACACACACAAATGCACATGTGCACCCGCAGGCATATACATCGTGTGTACCACACACACGATGATTATGCCAGACACATTCAGACCTTAAAAAAAAAACATTGTGTCTGGCTTCCAAATATAATCACTATTTCTTAAAAAATTGATTTGTTTTACAATTCAGAACCTACAACTTGCTTTATTTTAAAAGAAATGATAAAAAAATTCAGAAGACGTAGTTCCGTGGTACAGCACTTGCTTAGCAATGACAAGGTCCAGGTTTAATTCCAGCACTGAAAAATAAATCAGTAAGAGAAAAATGAAAGAAGCAGTTTTTTTAAACTTTTTTTTTTTAAACCTAAGACTTGAGAGGTCATCAGTCATCAGTCATGTTTATTTCCTGAACCTCAGCAAGCTTGGAGCTTTGGAGATTCCTGAGTTTCAGTTTGGAACGTCTTAAGGAGCCTTCCTTCAGAATGAAATGTTTCAACTTGGAGGAAATGTGTGAAGGAAGGAAGGAAAGAAGGGAGAGAAGGAGGAAAGAAGGAAGGAGGGTAGGATGGAAACCCTTAGTCCTAATCTTTGGGAGTGCCATGATTTCTCAAATTAGATGGAATTGAAAACTAGAATTAAATGTATTTAATAATAAATGCTATTTCCTTAATTTTTTCTTGAAAATGATATATTAGTGTTAATATATTAGTGTAACATTAAAAGTTCCAGTTTAACTAGTTGGAGAGAAGAAGTGATTCGGTGAGGGAGGATTTGAGATGGGGAGAAGGGAAGGTCATGGGAGGGGACTGTGATCACGGTGTGTGTATGAAAGTCATCAATAAAAAGTTTTAAAAAATTTTTAAAGTTTTACTCTGTCATTGTTTTCTTCAACTACAGATTTCCATAGTAATAAAATCATTTGTTTGAGGTATCGATTTGCCAAGTTTCCTCATAAGCCTTTCCTCCTTGAACTTTCCCAACATCCCTGGGAGGGTATTGAGTATGTATCATTACTCTACTTTTATAGATAAACCTGACATGTAGAAATTCCCCCCTTTGGAAATGACTTCCAGATGCTTCTGTTTGCTATATTACCTTATACAGTGCTCATAGAGATAAACCAATTTGTAAGGACTTGGTAATAATTCAGTTTCCAAATGAATCTTCTAGAGCATTGTTATCTTTCAAGGTATGTACAAGATATTTTATGTAAATTATATATGCAACTCCTATTTTTTTATAGCGAGCCTTATGAAGCTAAGAAGGCTACAGATAAACTTCCATGACAAGAATATCACCACAGAGGATATTTTGTTCTGTACAAAAGCTATTTTCTTGTCTGGCCAGACAGCCTGTGGAAAATATGTCTCATGTAGCCACAGTGAATTCTGTAGGAAGAAAAACAAGGGCTTTCTCTGGATTCTACAAGCCGATAACAACCAAGTAGTCAGGTGCCATTTTCATTGCAGGCGGTAGGAGAAAGAGAATTGAACTGAGGTGTGATTGATAGAGAAGCAGCCTGTCCGTTAATTCCATCTCAGAAATAGAACCTTCCTTTCCTTTAGAGTCACCAAGAGGAGACGACAGACTTGGAGAGTCTGGAGTTGATAAAACAGGAAACATACGTGCTTGTTTAGCCTGTCACACCCCATGTCTGTGGTCAGGCTTTCTTAGCAGTTTTCTCTCCTCTTAATTTAGTGCAGCAGATTGTGCAGATGATCTTCAGGTTAACCATCGCTGGGATGATTGTAATAACCAGGGCTGGATGTGGCTCAGTGGGTAGAGTGCTTGCATAGCATGTTGGAAGCTCTCGGTTTGATTGTCAGCATCACATAGAAAACAACATGGTGACACCCAGGGCCAATATCCTACTACTCAGACACATGGATCAGGAGGTCAAAGTCATCCTTGGGTATATGTAGGGAGTTCAAGGCCAGCCCGGGATACATGAGATCCTGTCACATGTGCATACACACACACACACACACACACACACACACACATACACACACACACACACAAATCTAATAACCAGAGCCAATGGAAGAGTGTGTGTGAAGTCAGAATAATCACTGATCCTCAACGAGGTCTGCCCATCATCCTGACTGGGGCCCTTTAAAACACAGAGACATTAGCCCCCCTCCAGGGATTCTAATTTAATTGCCCCAGTATACTGGGCCTATGTCCCCCCCTAAAGCTTCTAATGTATCTATGTGTAGTCAGAGGCATGAACCCCCAAACTGGCCTGTGATCCTGAAACTTTGGTTTGGCGATGAGAATTTATTGAGGAAACAGATCTAAGCCTATAAGATCAGCAATGATGGGAGAGGACATCTGTTTTTTAAATAGCCTTTAAGAATACCTGATTTGGGCTGGAGAGATGACTCAACGGTTAATGACTCTTGCTTGCAAAACCTGATGGCCCAGGTTCAATTCCCCAGTACCCACATAAAGCCAGATGTATGAAGTATGAATGGCTCATGTGTCTGAGTTCATTTTCAGTGGCAAGAGACCCTGGTGTTTCTCTCTCTCTCTCTCTCTCTCTCTCTCTCTCTCTCTCTCTCTCTCTCTCTCTCTCTCTCTCTCTCTCTCTCTCTCTTCCCTTGCAAGTAAATAAATAAAAATTTGAACAAGCATACCTGATTTATGATAAGAGTACAATGACATGGTTACACTAACATGCTTCAGTTTTTGATTTTAAGACAAAGTTTTTTTGCTGTGTAGCCCAGGCTGGTCTCCGATCTGCAGTGATGCCCCTGACTCAGCTTTTCACTGCTCGGATTACAGGTGTGGTCACCACACCCAGACTGCTAATTTTAATTGGAATTGCATTTTAGCATGGAGTCACTGAGGGAGAGACAAGGAAATTACTTTCCCTGGGTCTCTCTGCTCCTGCTAGTCTTTGTTTTGATGAATTCTTTGTTTAATACTTTATTGATTGATGATTGGTTTATCATCACTAAATATAAATTGCTGTTCTGGCAGTTACCTGGAAGACATTTTTTTGTAATGACATTGTGCTCTTTTAGAGCCCTTAGTCTGCTTCTGTCGTCCTGGTGACATGGCTCCTCCTTCTGAGCCACCTGCCCTGAAAGCCAAGTGAGAATGCCCTTGGACTTCATCCTGTCTCTTTCAAAGCCAAGTGTATTTCCAAATAGATGTTGATCTTGCTGGTGGCACTTTTATTCATTTTATTTTTCCTTTTGAGATGGGATCTTATTATAATAACTCAGGCTGCAATTGACCTTGAAATCATACTGCCTCAGCCTCCCTAGTGCTGGGATTACAGGTGTGTGCACAGACAGCCATGTTCAACCAACTTAATGGTACTATACATTGCCACTTTCATAACTGTACTGCATAAGGCAAAAGCATTCTTTTGAGGGAAGGTACTCAATTGATTTTATACATCTGTTTTACCTGTCAACTTCTAGGAGTCAAAATATCACAGCACCAAAGGTAATCACAGCTTTCAGGTTAGATTTTAGTTGTTCTAAAACTTATAGATAACTTCTTATTTCAAAATTTTGTCAGTTTAAGCTATATAGAGATCTCTTGGTTTGTGGTGAATGTTGAAGTTCTGAGTGGTTGAAGAAAATATAGTCACTTAAGAGACTAGAAGTTTCTCAGTTGAACCCCTCATGAAATATGTAACTATTAATTTT
>PVHP010005870.1:0-63177 GCA_004024765.1 Zapus hudsonius
ACATCTTCAGAGACCCACCCAAGATAATTAAATAGATCAAGTTGACAACAAAACCTAACCATCTCAGCAGCGGTGTTCTCTTGTGTCCTTTCTTGTTCCTCTCCTTCCTCTCCCTCCTTTTCTCCCCAGTCTCTCTTTTTTCCTTTATTTGAGTTTTTAAGCCAGTTATGGCATGTATATATAATTATAATCTGTTCTTATTTATCCCTCTCCACTACTATCCTTCCCTAATTCCATGCCAAAATTTTCTGGTTCCCAATCTCCCTCTAAATAGTACCCCCTTCTGCAATATATATATATATATATATATATATATATATATATATATATATATATATATATATATATATATATATATATATATATATATATATGTGTGTATATATAAGATATGTATATATATTACATATATATATGTATATATATTACATACACACACACACACACACACACACACACATATATATATATATATATATATATATATATATATATATATAGTCCATGACTTTCCCTTAACATCTCTTCCTCCTCTCTCATCTCTCATAGTTCTCTATTTCCATGCCATTGATACTAACATATATGACTTTAAGTCCAGATCCCACATAAGAAACAAAACATGTGGTGTTTGTCTTTCCGAGTCTGGCTTAGTCTGCTTTACATGATGATCTCAATTCCATCCACTTTTCTTCAAGTGTTATGATCTTTATCTTCTTTATGGATACATAAAATTTCATTGTCTATGCACACCACACTTTCTGTATCTGTCCGCTGATGGACAGCTGGGTTGGTTCTACCTTCTTTGCAGATGAGGATGCTGTGCACAGTTCATCTTTGTTCAGCCACCCAGTGAGAAAGCTCTAGATGTAAGGTGGGAGCCAAAGCTTATTCCTAATTCAGTGTGTGCTCCATTTGTTTGAAAATAAAACTTTGAATAGTAATTATGGAATATTCTGGAAGCCATGCAAGAAAGGCATGGAGCATTCTAGGAGAGGAGAGCTTTGCTCAACTAGTGTGGTCATTGGGACAGTTGAGGGGTCCACAACTTCACTGATCTCCAAAGTTTGCACCCTACAGGTAATTCCAAACTTGTTAAAGTGCTTGGAATGATTGTTGAATACTCACTGTTAAAAGAGACATCTCTGTCATACCTTCCAAGACCCAGAGAACATTGCAGAAGGGAGGGTGGGAAGAATGTAAGAGAGCGGTGGTGAAGATGGTGTGCTTTGGGACACCATCTTCTGGGCAAGAAGGGTGATGGAAGAGGGTGAAAAAAAGAAAGATATTACAGTAGAAAGGCTATTTGGGAAGAAGAAAGGCTCAGTGGATGGAGTGAAGGAAGGGGAACAAGAGAAGGTAGGGGGAGGGGCTCATGATCAAACCACTTTATATTCACGTATGAAAACTGTCAATTAAAAAAGAGCCAATATAAAAAGAGCCAAGCTCTCTAGGGAAGTAAGCCGCTTCTACCAGAGTGTCCCCAAATCCCATTGTTTCCTCCAGATCCATGCCTTTAAGAACCAAAATATACAGAGCAGCCAACTAGGAGAAGCAGTGCTCGTGGAGGGGTCGAGATGAGGGCTCTGGCAGGCAGACCTGAGTCTCTAACTCGGTGTTCCATCACAGTTACTTCCACGGTGGTCGGCGTCAATGTCACTGAAAACACACGCCAGCTTGGAGAGGTGACGAAAAGTCCGTGTTAGGCTTTCACGATAGAGGTCCCTAGAACTTTCATCTGCCTAGAGAATTTTGAGTCATGAAGGACCTTAAGTATCAGGATTTAATCCTCAGTACAAATTATGTTATTTACATTGTTATCCATTCACTTCAGGAAAGGATACTTGACTTAGATTTGCATAACAGTTGCCTGGTCGGTTCCATAAATGTCAATCGCTGAGGACAAAGGTTCATGAGTCCCATCAGTTCAATTGATGTTCACTGAACATCACCGAAGACTATGCTTTAGTATTCTCAGGCTTACAGAGCAGCAAGACTCAGACAAGCCTCAAGTGTGCAATGAGTCTTGTCTGCATCCTGACATCACAGAGTTCCCCCTTAGTCAGGCAGAAGGAGACGGAGACGCTAATGGAAACCGGATGGGATGATGGCCTGCCCTGTCTACGCATGGAAGCAGACAGGTGCCCAAAATGAATAGTCCTTCTCTGTCATGCATTTCCGAAACTGAATGTCAGGGGGCCTTTGAGGAGGATGACTACATTTTAACTTCATAGTTTGAGAGACAAGACATATCAAGGCAAATGCTGGCTATAATCTACCATATTAAAACTCGAAAAAGGAAGCCACATAAGTGTGTGTTTTTTAAGGAAGACACGTCCTGAACTCTCTTAACTTTGGGGAGTTCTTTAAGATCCCAGGTATGTTCTGTGGCAGTCTTCCATCCTACCATGATTTCCAAACGTTACATCATGGCACTCAAGGACATGTCCAAGGGAGATTCAGGATTTATTTCGTTTTGGGTTTTTGTTCTGCGTGATTTTTGGGATTGAGCCTAGGTCCTTGTATATGCTAAGAAAGTGCTCAACCACTGAACAAATGGCTCCTTACTTTTATCTTTTGTTAATATTGTTTTATTTATTTGAGAGAGAGAGAGAAAGAGAGAGAGAGAGACAGAGACAGAGACAGAGAATGGGCATGCCAGGACCTCTAGCCACTGCAAACAAACTCCAGACACATGTGCCACTTTGTGCACCTGGCTTTACACGGGTGCTGGGAAGTTGAACCCAGGCCCTTAGGCTTTGCAGGCGAGTATCTTTAACTGCTCATCTGTCTCTCCAGCTCCAGTCAATTACTTTTTATCTTGAAGGAAGATCACACTAAGTTGACCAGGTTGATCTCGAACTCTCTGTAGCCCAGACTGGGATTGAATTTGTGAACCTCCTATCTCAGCCTCTGGAATAACTGGGGTTACAGGCCTGTGTTCCCTGCCCTGGTTTGCATGTTGGTTTAAAATAGTGGCACCGAGCAAAGTACTATCTTGAGTTAGGCCATACTTTCATCTTTTGGTTGGTCTATCTTGCTGTCCATGATGCGGCATTTTTGTGAGGCTGGGGTTCTTTTTTGCAATAATCGTGACAAAAACGAACTATAATGGGAAGATGAATGTGATCAGAATATGTTGCATGGATAATGAGACCCATCATTCTGTTCCACTAACATACATTGATATATGCTGTATAGAGGTCAAAGTGGAATAGGAAGGAAGGGTATCCATGGCCAATCTGATTCTAAAGTCTGAGAACTTGTGTGGTCTCCAGTATCCTATCATCAAGCACTCGTGGGTTAATTAAGAGTAGCATTAACATTACCTTCAAATTTCAATTTATGTCATTATTTATTATTTTTTTTTTTTTGCCAAATAGCCACTGTGAGTTTGGGACATAAATTTTACTAATTCATTTGCGTCAAACTCCTTAATTCACAGACTGTTAGGTATCTCTTTTGGCCTAAGTGTACTGTGAAAAATGTCACAGAGAGCTCAGAGGATGGAGAAACTTGGGAGATTCTGGTCTGGTAGAGCCCAGTGGTAGGATAGCTTCCACTGTCCTCTGTCCACAGGAAATAATGTCAACTCCTTCCTGGAGCCCCAGGCATAGCATAGACTCCTGAAAGGCTCTTGGGGCTCCCTTCTCTTTGGCTCTGCCCTGGGCTTCCTTCAGCAGATCCAAATGTTTCCTCCTTAAGCCCTGTGCTCTTCCTCAGGTGGATGTCTTCTCATCCTGTCTTGTCCAAGGTGAGAACCCCCTTTCCTGCCCCACATCTCGCTGTACCCACACATGCTAATTACTTTGCAGTCTCTCGTAGTGCTGGTGGACTATTTCTGTGCTTCCTTCTCTTCCCTCAAATTTTGGAGTCTCATGAAGGCATTGTTTATGGTGGGTTTTACTCACAGCCTAGACAGGTCTTTGTTCATAATAAATATTCAGTATGTGTCGGTTTCATGGATAGTCAAGGTTATCCCATGACCATCTCTGCTATATAAAAACATGAGCGACTGTAAGGCATCTTTAAGATTTGATTGCTTTTTTTTCACTCTTCTTTAAGATCTTGTCATTAAAGGTTTGCAGCACCAGTCTCTCCTCAAAACAAAGTGCATCTTATTTGGAATTAAAATAAGACTCAATTGGATTATAGTAAATTAAAGTAAGATGGCCCTCCAGCCCAGCCCCATCCCAGCTTTGACTGACCATAAACACAGAGCTATGCTCTTTGCCTTGAGACCTTTGTTCCTGCTGCTAATTCCTCTCCAAGCCAGACCTCATCCTCCATCCGGGACACTCCCCAACCCCGTGGCCTCCACGCTGCCCAGTCTGATTACATCAGTGGTGTCACCTGCACAGGAGAAGGAGGCTGAACCCCAGCCCTCCTTGGCTTCTTATGCTACTCTGGGATGGGCAGGAGGATCTGGTGCCCATCTCTAATGGGTCCAGGTGCTGGGGTTGCTGCAGCCCTCGGGCTTATATGAATACTGACCTACTCTTGCTGCTTGAGGATTACATTGCCCATGGATTGCCAGTTTCAAGACAGCAGGGACCTTAGTCTAATCTTTTCACTGTGGCATCTTCAGCAGAGTATGGTACCTGATACACAGTAGGCACTTTCAAGGTGTTGTTTGAGTCAATGAATGAATTTGTGCACATTAAAAAGCAGTACAATGGGCTAAAGAGATAGCTCAGCAGTTAAGGCACTTGCCTACAAAGCCCAAGGACCTGAGTTCAATTCCCCAGTACCCACATAAAGCCAGATGCACAAAGTGGTGCATGCATCTGAAGTTTGTTTGCAGCGGCTGGAGGCTCTGGTGTTCCCATTCTCTCTGTCTCTTCTCTCTATATATCTCTTAGCTTGCAAGTAAATAAATATTTTTTTAAAACACAAAACCAAAGCCGGGCTGTGGCTTCTGGGGTTGACAGCCTTATTTCTCCTGATTTAGTTGAGTTTTTATTTGTAGTTTAGCTATTCAGCTCTTGAGATAAATTCACCAGGATCCTGGGATTTATTTGCCACATTACAGTTTCATCCCACTTCCCTTTCATTTAGAGATATGAAAATCGGCTGCGGCTTTTCTTCAATTCTTCTTTCAAGGCCTCTCTCTTCTCCCCGCATCAGGTTTAATGGAAACTCTAATAATGGGATGAAAATATCTCCAGGTTATTTTATTAGGATATAAGCAACATAAAAGCCACATACCTCCATGTAACTATGATAAACCTGAAATTCTATCTCCGAGCCTCCTGTGGAAAATCATTTCTTCTCTGAGGCTTCTTGAGGGCTCCCTCTTAAGTATAAGTTTTCTGGGAACACCATGACTTGAGAATAAATATTTCCCAAGCTGTTTTTGGTGACTGGCCTGGTTGATGTTTCCAAATCTGAACTACTCTGAAAAGATTTGGAAAACGATTTTCGTTTTGTGTGTTTTCGCACATGTGAGCACACACACACACACACACACACACACACACACACACACACACACACACACGGAGGACAGAGTCTGTCTTTCTCAATCACTTTCAGTCTTAATTATTGAAACAAGGTCTCTTATTGAGCCTGGTGCTCATCAACCTTTGCAAGTTGGTATTGATACAGTTTTTTCTCCGTAGTTCATAACAACCAACACATTTAAATGCCCCAATGTGTACCAGGGATGGGGAGGCGTATATCCACCCCTTCATTCATCAACATTGGTTTCGCTGAGACTCATCAGACATCAGAAACAGAAATTCCAAGCTGGCCTAGAATGCTGGTCCTAAAATGGAGACATAATTTGCAGTTCTGCAGGCTTTACTGTCACTGTTCAATTTCTTCCCAATGAAGGAAGATGTAATTCCATAACCCAGCTGACTGGAGACGCAGGCTTGCTTTGCGAAATCAGACCTAGAGCCCATGTGGTCTAAATCCCTCTAAACTGATTATTTTGGTGTCTTTTAAGATTTGGTACTAATTTAATTGACTGCTGTGTGGAGCCCCAGGAAAGGGGGTAAGAAATCCATTCAAATCCTCACTGTTAAGTAAAACCCGCCAGCAAATTATTGGATGCTCAGGGGTTAGCAGAGCTTGGATCACAGCAATGACCTCATTCAAAGCAGTTACATCCGCTCTTTGATGAAACAACTTTCTAACCTTCCTATTGGGTAACCCCCTTATCATACTTGGCCATAAGCCACTCACACAGACTTTAAAAAAATCGTTCTATTTCAAAACCATGTTTTTCAGCCGTCAGGTCTGTAATGCGTCCATGGGAGGCTGTTCTTTCTTGAATCGATCAATCACATTGATTTCACTTTGGATGCAAAGATTGCGCAGTTCAGCTTTAATTGAGGACTTGGTTGCAAGGGCTGTCTCAGAGTCAGTTGTTTTATTTTTTCTCGAAATAAGTCACCTTCTATTGAGGAACATTGGCTGGGTGGGACCTTCCTTTGTAAGCATTTTCTTCCTTCATGTAGGGCACCACAGACTGGACCTTATGTGTGTGTGTGGGGGGGGGGAGGTGTGCACACACCATGCAGAGTTCAAGGAGGGAGGCATGTCAATGTTTTAATGTCTAGGTTAGGTGTTTGAGTCTTAATAAAAGAGTTGAGGGAAAGATAAAGCTAATATAGCCTTCATTGTATTTTGAAATGCCGTAGCCATATTTGAGTTTGTTGTATACAAGTCTTCAAGAGAGGGGGCCATTTACGTTTCTAGCTCATTTATGGCATCACCCCCTTTTGTGGGGGGTTGGGATTAATTTGTTCACTGATTTACTGATCTGTCGGTGTCAAATTATGCTTAAGGGAGTTTAATATTGGTTTAAAGGCTGTTGGCCGTGTGGCCCTTGGTGAATTTTTATCTCTGTAACTTCTTGCTCTATTGGATATTATGACAACTTCCTGGGGATTTCCCAAGAGTAAATGGAATAATGCATACCCAGAGCACAAGATGGTGTCTGACACTGAGGACTAGGTAGGGCCACCAGCCATTTACCATCAGCACTTATAATTCCATGGGCTTGGGAAAGAGGAAGTGATCTGGCAGGCTCTGCCCTCATGTCATCTGGGATTTCCTTGAGGGCTGGCTCCACTTCTGTCAAGGTTGAGGGCATTAAGCGTTAATAGGAACATGTCCGTTCCTTGTCTCAGGCACCATTCTGTAGCTTTACAGACACCCTCACTTGGATCCTGCAGGTTATACAGTCACAGTATATGGACGAGGAAAGTGGCGTTGTGAAGATCTGCCTCCTCCCCCTGACTGGTGAAGGAGGAAGAACAGTCAGTAATCCAAGTCCACAATCTTACTGAAGGTTGGAGTCCTTCTGTAAGCACTCTGGGCCTTCTCCATGAGCCACGCCTTCCAGGGGGATTCTAGACAGGTGCTCTACTCCTGAGCCCTGTCCCTCGATTCTCACTGGAGGATTCTAATCAGGTGTTCTACCGATGATGAGCCATGCCCTAGCCCCTCGCTTGTGGATGCTAGACCTAGGTTCATGGGTGTGCAGAGATGGGGGATTGATCAAAGAGTGAGGTGGTCTTATTAGGACCAGTATTAGGAGGCGGGTTCTCACAAAGGCGACTTTGAATCATCCAGCACTCATTCCAGCCAGAACCCTCACACAGCTGCCACTGCTTACTTCAGAATCGTCAGAAAAGCATCTCAGGCTTGAAACTGACCACCAAGCTAAGGGGTAAACTGATGACAGCAAGTACAGTAGCTACTTCTTCCTGGCCCGGAGCTCACAAATGCTCAAAGATAAACTCACTAATAAATGTTGTTAGCTATCTCCTGACTCAAACAACCAGGCACAATTTGGAGGCCACAGAGAACAGCTTTCAACTGACCACAAACTCAGTTTCTTGTGCTTGACACACACAGTGTACCATGGTGTACACACGTGGAGGTCAGAGGTGTTGGCATCCAACTTCTATCTTGATTCCTTGTTTGCTGCTTTGAGGAATCGAAGTTCACGGCTTGTGGTGTCCAGGGATTCTCCTGTCTCTACATCCATCTCACTGCTGGAGTTCTGGGATTCATTCAGACACTTGTGCTGCTGTGGGCTGAGCCAGGTCCTCACACTCACCTCACAGCAAGTGCTTCATCCCCTGGACTCTCCCCTGTGTCTGGAGCTGTTTCTGTCTCCAAGCTCCTGTCTCCCTTGGCACACGATACATCAGCAAGAGTCTCAGTGGTCTTTGTTCTTTTCCTGGTTCTCCCACCTCACCCCATCTCCAGAGGCCTTCGAGCTTTCCCTTGCCTTGTGCTCTGGCCTCATGAAAAGCTCCCTTAACATTCTGGTTTCTGTTTGGGTCTGTGTCCAGGAAGGCTCATGGGCCACATTACTCGAGGTAACTTACAGTTCTCCAGTAGCAGACTAGGACATTTACCACCTTCTCCCCTGCTCTGTCCCATGCCTTTCTCTCACAGGGCAATCTTATTCTTCCATTTTCATTTTTTTCTTCATTCAATTTCAATCTTTCTTTGATTATAACCTTCATTCATGGAAATATCCACCGTCTGGACTCTGAGTGTCCTCTCTCTATCTTCCTGTTTTCCTCATTTGCTGCTTCCAGATATTAAAAATATAGCTATGAACAAATATGTGAGTAGATACACTTGCTCATTTGAGTATTTCCAAGCCCATGCTCCCTGCTGGGAAAATGGCCATTCCTCCTCCAGCCTGGACTCTTCTCAGAGCCATATGACCAGCAGGCTGCAGTCACATAGCCACAGCCAATAGGGAGGCCTTACATTGAGATGATGCCTAGCGGTACTCAGAGGAGCAAAGGCAGAGGGGCGGGGGGGGGGGTGCTTCTTTCCTTGGCCCAGTCAGGAAATGTCTCCCAACAGAGGGGTTAAACAGTGATTAGACTGTGTCATCTGCTGAAGGTGGAAAGGCTGGCTGATTCAAAGCCCCACTGTGAGTGGGCTTTGGAATTTAATGAATTAAAAAAGATAGTGGAGGACTTGTGAGAATGGGGAATGAGGAAGGGGAAGGAGTGGGGAGGGGTGGGGAAAAGACAGAGAGGGAAGTGAGGCGACTCTGATCAAAATAGATTTTGTACATACATTAAAAATGTCAATAAAAATAAAAAATAGAAGGGGTTGGAGAGATGGCTCAACGATTAAGGCCCTTGCCTGCAAAGCCACATGACCCACGTTCAATTCCCCACAACCCATGGAAAGCCAGATGTACAAAGTGGGGCATCCATCTGGAGTTCCTTTGCAGTGGTTAGAGGCCCTGGCGAGCCTGCTTTCTCTCTCTCTCTCTCTCTCTCTCTCTCTCTCTCTCTCCCTTGCAAATAACTAACTAAATAAATAAATAATTTTTATTTTTTTTAAAGATGCAGTTTTATTTTTATTTGCAAACAACAGCCAAGATCAGAGTCAGAATGACTGTTTTCTTGTGAGAACAAAAACTCACATAAATTCTTTGTAATGTACTTGTTCTTAACAAGTTAAAGGAAATAATATTTATTTAACATTGCACTGCCGAGGGTATCAATATATCACAGCAATGAAATAAGCCACTCATTTGTGTGCTTGACATTGTAACGTGATAGTCCAAGAACCAGTAAGATGGGAAAATGTTACTAGCCAATTTAATGAATAATTTTTAAAAATAAAAGGACTACCTGGAAGGTAGAGGAGAGGGGGAAGGGATTATGATTTTGGCATATTGTATGGATGGATGACATTGTCAATAAAAAGTTATAAAGAAAGAAAAAGGAACAGCATAGACCTCAGTGGGGTGGTCTGGGGATCACAAGGTCCCCTGATGTTGTTGCAGAAAGGAAGCCACCACAGGGGGCAGGGGGCAATGCCAGGCAAGGGCAAGGAGGGATGGAATGGGCAGGACCAGTCAAATTATGATTGAAAAGGCCTTAATTGAAAAAAAATACCCAATAACAAGTGAAACAAAAGAAGCAGCCATGACCCATGGAGACAAGGTGCATGAAATTCCTGCAACCTTTACTCCCCACAGCAAGCTCCTTGTTTTGCATTTTAAGTTGGATCAAAGCAGGAAGCTGCAAGAGAGTGTTCAAGCTGCAGGATTCTCAGCCAGGCAGTGAGCAAGCAGGCCAGTAAAGAGCAAGACAGTTTCTGGAACCTTCTCTTCCCTCCCTCCTCATGCTCACTTTGCTTTAGTCTGCAGCTATGACCAGAGTCTCTGCCCACTTGATCTCATGGGCAGAATTACTTTTATCATGTGAAGGGCTCTCTTCACATATCCTATTTCCTTTAGAGAGAGGCTTTTGTTGTAAACACACTTGATAAATGATTCCGAAACATGACAGGGAGTTCCAATGGAGAGTGAATCACTTTTGTGGAATGCCTCTGCAAAATATCTCTGAAAAATAGCCTTTCTTTTCAGACCTGGGTGTTAAACCATCAGGGAGTTACCATGAGTTATTGGGCTCTTTGACTGGACATAAGCAGCATACTGTATGGCCTCCATGATTTCTACAGCTTGTGACATAAGCTGTGGTCTGTAGTCATGAGCCATGAGCAAATCAAGATTTGCCATTAATCTCTGGCCTCCACACACACATGCACACAGGTGCCTATGCTTCTGCACACGCACATGCACTCACATGCATGCACACAAAACTGATGAGAAATAGGCAAGTGTAACCATGCATGCCTCCCTCCCTGTCTCTCCCTCTCTCTTGTGTGTTTGTATGTGTATTGTGTGCATGCATGTGAGTGCACGTGCGTGTGCAGAAACATAGGCACCTGTGTGCATGTGTGTGTGGAGGCCAGAGATTAATGCCAGGTGTCTTCCTCAGCCACTCTTCACATTTTTAAAATTTTATTTTGAGACAGGGTCTCTCACAGAACCTACAGCTCACCAATCTACTAGATTACCTGGACAGTAAACCCCAGGGATTCTCTCATCTCTACCTTCCCAGCACATTCTCCCATGCCTGCGAACTGGGAACACAGATTCAGGTCCTCCTATTAGTGCAGGAAGCACTTTACCCACTGAGCCGTTGCCCCCCCCCCCACTGTTGGTATTGCTGGATGAGGGCATGGAGAACAAAGGGTTAACAATGTTTGAGCAGGTGAAACCCTGGGGATAACCCGGTAGGAGTTTCCCAGCTCCCTCCATCGACCCTGACTCCCAACCCCCAAAGCAAGCCACATGGACCCAGGTTCGCACCCCAGCTGTGCCTAGAAGGTTCCTCTGCCCCCACCATCTGATACGTGCCCAAGCTCAGTCTACATGCAAAGCAGGTATTCACAGGTTGCTGATTTCTGCCAATCCTCATTGTCCATTTCTTTTCCTCCCTCCTCCTCAATTTCTATTTAACCCATGATGCTGCTACAATAAAAGGGGATTATTTGCCATGCCCTTTCCCCCAAGTCTCTGCCCATTACTGCACTGTAACACATGGGGAACCGTGTTTCCCCTAAGAAGCCATGCTTCCAGAGCTGAACACTGAGTCACGGGAACCGTATTTCCCAGGGATGGCGTCCCAAGAGCTGTAACATTCCACTGGGTTCTCATACCCACCGGCATGCCTCCACAGGTGCCTGGTTTAGGGTCCCCCGCTGCCACTACCGCTGCTGCTGCCAGAACTGCCAGAGCCACTGACCTCTGTGGCTATTCGAGCCACCAGAGCTAGAGCCACCACGGCTGCTGACATGGAGCAGGCCGTGCCCTGGTGCCAGCCCCAGGTGCACCCCAGCAGCCACTTTCAGAGCAGTAACACCTCTGGTCCATGCCCCGGTGCTAGCTGGCCAGCAGCACACCTGGTCTAGGACGGCCCAGCCACCCCACCTCCCAGGTGCTTTCTCAGCATCGTTCCCAGCCTGGCCCTGCCCCCCCCCTTTCGCTCCAGCCCAGCCCTGCTGGGGACCAAAAGCCCCAGGCAGACTTCAAGACCAGCAGACCCGTTTCTTCTTTTATTAAAACAATACCCCACCATGGGCAAATGTATAGTGGTGTGTGGGTAGGGTAAGAATCATAAAAGCAGGAGGCACATGTCCAAAAACTGAGCTGAACTGAAATAATTCCAACTCAAGCATTCCCAGACCCCCTGATTCTCTGCACTCATTGCTATTTGTTTAGTGAGACTCAGGTGCTGGGAGCCTTGGGTGATGTATCTATAATTCAGCACATTGCAGGGAACTGAGATCAGGCAGTGTGTGAGCTTCAGAGGTTTCTGCAAGGCACTGTCTGCGTGCTTGAGGTGGGTTTTCCAGCCAGCGCTATTTTCACAAATACCAGGCACTCTATTTGGACTTCACTCCTACATCTTCAATAACCACCTGGGAATTTTCACCTGTATATCCTGCTGCTAACTTAAATTTAGCAGGTGGAGAAATGAGTTCTTCATTGACCCTTTCCCCAAGCCTATGTCTTCTGCTTTTGCTGGCGTCACTGTCTCTGCTTGTCAAGTCTACACACATGGAGAATTCTGATTCATTGATGTTTTGCTGAATTCCCCCCCCCCCGAAGGGTTTCTAGTGTCTTCTCCTCCTCTCCTACTGTGTCCAGATTATTCCAGGTTCTCACTTGCTCTAGTCCATGGCTCCCTTCAAACAATTCCAAAATGAATCTTCCCTTTGGTTAACCCATTAGTTCTGCCAATAGGTGGCTGGGGTGAGATTCAGACTGTGATAATTTCTGACAGACACACAGCTGAAATGAGAAAATGATCCGAGTCAAAAACAGAGTCCTTGCATCCAAACACAGCTCATGTCTGCTTCATTTAGACAACCTTCCAAACAAACCACTACTCTCTCTTTTCCTAACGTGGAAAGTATGGGGGTCAGAATCACGTTTGAATGTCAGTTGCACACAACAAACCTAAGGCTGGCTCCCTCCACAGAAATTTACCTTATTTCTATTTCTTATTTATTTATTTATCTGGCCACACGTGTGTGCACATGTGTGTGCACATTGGAGGCTGACATCAGGGGTCTTCCTCGATCACTCTCTACCTTATTCTTTGAGACAGGGTTTCCCACTGAACCTGGAGCTCAGGGCTCAGGCTATACTTGCTATCCAGTGAGCTCCAGGAACGCCTTGCCTCCAATCCCAGTGCTGGTGTTCAAAACCACCACACATCCAGCATTTTAATTTGGGTGCTGAGGATTTGAATTCAGGTCCTCAAGCTTGTATGGCCATAACTTTACTCACTGAGCTGTCTACCCAGGCTTGCTCTGTTATCTCTTGGTCTATATCCTTATTACTCACATGATGATCTGGTATGCAATGTTTATTAGCTGTGAATTCAGAAGAGATAAGGGGACATTGAAACATTGCTCCTTCCCTCCCCTGTATCTAGATATTAATTTTTTAGATATAAAAATTGCCAGGGCTAACATTTGCATTTTTCTTTTTTTTCTACCATCCCTACCCAGTTAGTTTGCATTAGGATCCATCTGGGAAGCCAGTGTGCCCAAGGCCTTGGACCGGTTACAACCTTTGCTACACAACGTGGCAAGGCAGAGAACACCTGTGTGCCTCTGGCTAGTTAGGTTTCTGAGGTTTGCTTTGGTATACCAGCTGTCTTACAAAGTCTCAGTTAGAGAAAGTGTCTCATGATCCAGGATTGACCAAGGACAGGATGGGAGCAAAGGCAAAGAGAGGAACTGTCTGCCTCCTGCAAAAGCATGTTCTTCCCTCTCTGCAAATTCCAGAAGGGTCAAAGGAGTCAGAGACTATGTCAGGAGGCCCAGGAGGGCACAGGCATGGCCTCAGGACTTTGGGAGCCAAGGAGGCATGGGGACTGTGCCTCATTTCAATTTTGGGTTGACCTAGTTCAAGGCTGGTGCACTTTGGTATGAAGGAGACTGGAGAAATAGTAAAATGCCTCCATTTTTGGCAGAAAAATGGGCTCTTTTTTGTTGTTGTTTTGTGTATGTTTGTGGGTTGTATGTGTGTGTGTGTTTGTGTGTGTGTGTGTGTGTGCAGAGGTTGATGTCAGGTGTCTTCCTCATATATTTTCTGGTTTATTACTTTTTGAGACAGGGTATGTGAGCTCACTGATGGGGCTAGAATAGCCAGCGAGCCTCAGGGATCTCCTTGCCTCCCCACTGCTGGGATAACAGACACGCACTGCCATGTCCACCATTGCCATGTGGGCACTGGTGTTCTGAATTCATGTCCCTATGCTATGTGTCACTGAACCATCTCCCCAGTCCCCCTCTTTGTTTTTGCTGTAGAGGCAGATTCCTGTGTAGCCCAGACTGACTTCAACTTCAATATGGAGTGGAGGATAATCTTGAACCCATGGACCTCCTACCTCCACTTCCCAAATATTGGGATGACAGGCATGGCATGTGCCACCATACCTGGTGACCTTGTGAGGAATATACATAGATTAAACTAGATTCTATCTCTCTCTCTATCCATCATCTATCTATCTATCTATCTATCTATCTATCTATCTATCTATCTATCTATCTATCTATCTATCTATCTCTGTGTCTGTCTATCTATCTATCAATCTCTGTGCCTGTCTATCTATCTATCTATCTATCTATCTATCTATCTATCTATCTATCTATCTATCTATCTATCTATCTATTAACTATCTATCTATCTATCTATCAGCTATGTATCTATCCATCCATCTATCTATCATCTGTCTGTCTGTCTGTCTGTCTGTCTATCCATCTATCTATTCATGCATGCCTATGCTTGGGAGATAGTAAAGTGTTTATTATGCAGGCTTGAGGACCTGAGCTGGATCCCCAGAACCCATACCAGATTTGGGGGTGCAGGCCTGTAATTCCAGTGCAGAGGAGACAGACAAAGATGGTTTCCTGAGACTCTGCGCAGCTCTTTTAACCTAATTGGTGAACTCCAGACCAATGAGAGACACTATCTCAAAATAAAGGTGGTTCTGAGGAACAATACACCCGGCCTCTACATACATGAGCACACCCGTGCACACGCACCTCTATCCACACAAGCATGCACATGCATGCACTTAAAAGATATAGGAGGTAAAAGATATAGGAGAAAGATTAATATGAGCAAGCTGCAAGATGTGTGTATATGATGATGTCACAGTGGAACCAATTAGCTTGTACATTTATTAAAAACAAAATAATATATAATACTGGAAAAAAAAGAAGTCAAGTTCTGAGCAGAGGCAGCTAAGCACATACTGGGAGGGGTGACCTGGGGAATATGTGGCATGAGCCAGAGGAAGCGTATTTTAGATAAGATGCCTTGTTTCACTCAGGACGGTCCCACCTTTCAGGTGACACTTGAAGGGCTTTATGCCAAGTATGGATTTCATATGGGTGAAGGTATTAGATGTAAAACAACAGAACTCATCAGTCTCATTGTGAATTTTTTTTCAAGAGAAAATAAACTTGATGATAATCTCTTGACAATATGCAACAATTGTACCCAGCCTGCTTCCACATGGTGAGATCTTTCAATGGAATGATGATATCTTTGAGAAAAGATAATTGCACTGTGTATGTGGGACACAGCCAGTGAAAAGCAATGAAATAAAATAAAAATAAATAAAATAAGCAAAAAAAAAACCCCAAACCACTCAATCAACTTGTTTTTCATTCATTCATTTTGTGCTTTTGAAAGTGGCTGAAAATGTCTTTTTTTCCCTACTTATTCCTGTTTATTTTAGCACTGTCCAAGAAACCGGTTTCTCTCAGTTTGGAGCAGGTCAAGATTATGTTCAATTGCCTCGAGTGCTTCCTTGTTGTTAATGTTTAATTGCATAAGTAATTCATGATCAAATTTTCATTGTTAAAAAATTAAAGCAGAGCAGATTTGGGTAGCTCCTTTTTTATGGATTCCCACCGTCAGTGGGATGCTTAGACCGTAGGCAGTGTGCATGTCCTCACAGGATTTTTTAAAAGTGCATTTTCTTGTAGTTTTTGGAAAGGGACAGAAATATATGTTGTACATATATTCTGTGTGGTATGCATGCGTGTGTACATGCATGACTATATGTGTATAGCACATGTGTGTGTGTGTGTGTGTGTGTGTGTGGATACCAATGGTTGATATCTGACATCTTTTTCAATTTCTCTCTCTCTTCTTTGAGATAGTCTCTCACTGTACATATAGAGCTCACTGATTTGGAAAGACCAGCTGGTCATCCAGTCCCAGGGAGCTTTGCCTGTTTGCACATCCACAACACTGGGATTACAGGCATGTGCCACCATGTCTGGCATTTTATGTGGGTAATGAGGATCTGAACTCAGATCCCCAGTTAAGTACTTTGTCTGCTGGACAATCTCCCCAACCCAAGGCTCTCTTCATTCTTTGAATATCACACAGCTCAGCGTCCTCATTTGGAAACTGGGCTCTGCAAAGTTCTTTGGTTGGAGGACATATGACCAATGGGCCTAGTAACATAGCTGAGCTTTGAAAGGGAAGAAGTAAGCCGCAGGTAAGGCTTTATACCATCAAAGCACCTGTGCCCAGGGAGATTAGAATCTTAGTGATGGCTCAGCAAAGAGCCTGCAGAGAGAGTCTTTTAGATTCCAACACGCCGGACTAGAAGGCCATAGTCTTCTGGTTCTTTCTCTCCCTCTCTTCTTCTGAAAACTGTTGCTGGTACAAATATCTCTGAGCCTTTCTACTAATATTAAAGAAAAAGCCCAAGTCTGACAGTTGCTTCATTTTGAACCTTATCAGCAAGTAGGAAATGCTCTTTCCAAGAACCTGGGATAATTTGGAAAATAAAAATGGCTTGAGGGGTTGGGGATTTAGCTCAGTGGATGAGCGCTTGCTTAGCAAGCACAAGGCCCTGGGTTTGGTCCTCAGCACCGCAGGAAAAAAAAAGGCTTGAGAATAAGAATGAATATTGAATTCTTTAATAGTAGTATTAGTAGAAGTAGTACATTCATTTTTTTTTTTTTTGAGGCAAGGTCTCACTACAGCACAGGCTGATCTGGAACTCACTCTGTAGCCCAGGTTGGCCTCAAATTCATGGTGATCCTCCTACCTCGTGCCTGGCTACCTAGTACCTTCTATGTATCAAAAATATGCTGAAGCTTTATGAAAAGTACTAGAATCTTTTGTTTGTAAGTTCCAAAGGCACCATTGAAATGTCACAAGCAAGAAAGGTTTGTTTGGGGAAAAAGAGTTTCAGAACATCTGACTTCAGGTCTGGCTTCGTCCTGGAGCTCAAACACAGCCACACAGACTCAATCTTACCTGTTCAGGTTTTGGTCTGTGGTCTTCCCTCGTTCAGCTCTCTCCTACTGGATACCCACACATTTAATAATGTAAACTAAGTGTCCTTTTCACCCTGCAAGGCAACATATAGTGTAGCCATCATCAGCTTGATTGGCTATAGCTTGGGAAATGTGTCTCTCCTTACCCTGACCTCAAGGGTCAGGGACAAGTCACTTTGGTTGACCAAGCCCAACCCAGTGGTCATCCTTGAGATCAGAGGTGGAAAATCAGTCCCCATTCAGATCTCTTGCACAGAGAAGAAAGACAATTCTGTAAGAGACAAGTGGGGGTTAGGTTTGAAAACATCTCAGAAGCCCAGTGTAAATTAAATCTGATTTATTTCTCATGCTAATCCCACAGAGTAGTTAGTGCCCGTGGTCTACTCCTGGTTTCTCTGAGATGTCATTACCACCCAGCTAGTCTGTACAGGAGCTGGGATCTGACCCAGATGATGGAGCTGATAACCGTTTCCCTCCCTCTGTTCCTGTTCAAGCTATCCATCTCAGCACTCCTCAGCCTCTCCAAGCTTGGGGGATGATGGCCGGCAATTTGGAAATCTCCAGGACCCATTTAATCGAGTTAGCATCACTCAGCTGGGTTCCTCTGAATGACACTTGGGATGTGGTGAGGCAGATCAGCTCAGAGACCTATTAAGGGAAATCTTTACTCGAAGAATCCACGGGGATTTCAGAGTCACTGGGGTTTCCAGGGTCCATCAAGTGGCCTTCTGCTCAGGGGGAGAGCAACAGGATTGCACATCATGGGGAGGCTTCCTGTGACATGCTCCTCACAGCTGGAATATGAAGGAAGTGTTGTTTACTTTACTCACTGCCCAATTAGTGAAAACCCAAAATGTCTACAGATGCAGGCACTATAGTAAATTATCTCATAATTAACCTTAACGCTCCCACTCTGCATAACCATTCTGCTTCTGCTGGGAGCCCTGAGAGCATTTTTGAGACATAAAATATATGACTTCACTGGAGCTTAATGTCAAATATGAGTTTGAAGATGGGGTAAGGAATTAGCATGGATCCCAGTGACAGAGAGGGAGGAAATACCGTGCTTACCATTGAAGTCAAAACACAGACTTGAGACTTAAAGACCCCATGGAGAAAATGAGAGAGAGAGAGAGAGAGAGAGAGAGAGAGAGAGAGAGAGAGAGAGAGAGAGAGAGAGAGAGAGAGAGAGAGAGAGGCATTTCTTAGATTCCTTAGAAGCTCTCAGCCTCTGACTTTTCTTCCTATACTAGCGAGTGCAAACCCTTATCACGTCATGCTTGGGCTACTTTAATAGAGAATTTAAAATATGGTCTCTTTCTCTCCTCGCCAATCCTTTGTACCAGATTAATCATTCTGAAGAAAAAAAAAACAAAAAAAACAAAAAAATAAAAAAAACCCTAAACTTATACCAACACCCAACTCACAAGCCTTCAGCGGCTCCGCTTTGCTGTCAACAACATCCTCATATCTCTGTTTAGTTTTTTTTATTCTTCCTCAGGGCAGCTTTGAGCATTGCCTCCGTGTGGTTCAAGGTGCTGCTTCGAGTCCCCTGCTGTCCTGCACACCGCTCTGGGGTCCTTCCCTTAGCTCTCCATGCTTCCCAGGGTCCAGAAGATGTAAATGCACCATGGTCAAGTGCAAAGGCTTTGGAGCATAGATCCATGGTTTTTATTTGCCTATATTTTTATTTTGTGTATTCTTTATTTTGTAAATTTTATTTATGTGGATGTGGTATGCATGTGCATGCATGCATGTGTGTGTATGTGTGTGTGTGTGTGTGTGTGTGTGTGTGTGTCTGTGTGTCTGTGTGTAAGCCAGAGGTGTCTTTATCAATCACCTTCCACCTTATTTGTTGAGATAGAGTCTCTCATTGGAACCCAGAGGTCTCTGAGTCAGCTAGTCCGACAGGTCAGTTTGCCACAGGGTTACCCTGTATCCACCTTTGGAATGCTGGGATTCCAGGCAGGTTGCCATGGCCGCCCAGCATTTACATGGGTACTGGAGATCCCATTGCAGGTCACCAAACTTGTATTTTGCCAATCAAGCCCTCTCCTTTGCCCCATAAAGTTCATGTTGCCAGTTTACTGAGTCTCTAACCTTGGGCACAGGGGTTCATCATGGCTCCTGATCTCTGACACTAGCTTGTTGGAGAACACACTCTGCAATCTCCCATTTCCTCTCTGTCCATTGGGCATTTGGCGTAAAAGGAAGAAAAGGGAAATGACATAAAGCTTCCTTCCAGCTCACTCCATAGGTTTCATTGACTGCTGCTCATGCAGGATTGTCTGGGTGGAAGGAAAGAAGTTAGAGTAACAGCTTGGAAAGTTCAGGACAATACAAATCTATAGAGCTTCAGCTCATCTACTTGGAACAGCCTGTGCACACTGCAGCGATGGTAATTTGTGTCAAAACTGTCAAGAGCAGGCCTGGTACCTCAATCCATCCCTCAGGGAGGCTGAGGCGAAGACAGTTGTGAGTTTGAGGCCAGCTTGGGCTACAGAGTGAGACCTTGTCTCAAAACAACAACAAAAACCCCACATAAAACAAAGTTGGTTTTTACCATCGTAGCCACTGAACAAAGTGTGTCAGTGAGCACATCTCTGTCTTCATCAAGTACCTAGAATCAAATTGTTTTTTTTTTCCTGTGTGTATGTGTGGCCTGTGTGTGTTCATATAGAGGGTAGTGTCGGGTGGTGTCCTGAGGTATGTTGTCCACCTGTTTTTGACACAGTCTGGGTCCGTGGATTAGTTAGGGAGTTGCAGCATGCATCAACTCATCCACGGAGCTGGTTGAGCAGAGGCTTGGAATAGCTGTGAGCTAACGGGCATAGTCGCCCGGGAGAATGTGACAGTGGGCAGTTCTCGTTAATCGTATAGAGAGCAATTGTTTATATAGAGGAAAGTCAGAGGTAGAAGCATAGGAAGCAAGGAGATTGGTAGGGGCAAGATCTGTGGCCATATCATGAGTTTGATTGGTAGGGGCCAGTATTCTTTGGATACCTATTTTGCATAGATAAATTGAGGGGGCTATGTGATTCTATACATGTATAATAGACATGTATAGAATGGTGATGTCAGCAGAGGAAATGTAACCTTATTGTTTAGGTTTGTTATTGCAGCTGGACTAAGTTTAGGCCTTGAATTGCCTGCTTATCTCAGGGCACAGCTGTGGCCTGCCTGGGGGCTGGAGTGTTCAGGATTGCTAAGATTTATAGGGGCCCTCAGACTTTGCCTCAACTTCCTTATCAGAAGGAGACAGTCCCAGAAGCCTGCCAGACTCAGCAAACCCTACATTCTCCATGCACCTTTAGCAGGGTCCCACAACACAGTGTCTCTCACTGGCTTGCAGGTCACCAATTAGTCTAGACTGGTGGCCAAAAAGTACCAGGGTCCCCCTGTCTCCACCTCCCTAGGGCTGGGATTATAGGTGCATACCAACACACAGACAGTTGTACATGAACAATGGGGAGGCATCTCAGTTCTTGATGCTTATGAAACAAGTAGTTTACTGACTGCACCATCTTCCTAGCCATCACATCTAAGTTATTAATTCGAGGAATGCTGTCAGAAGGCTCACCAGCCTGTGAGCCATGCACATGAGAATCCAATAGCCACTAGCTTGTCACATGTCACTTTCATTTCCTTGGCCAGTCTGGTGTGTGTGTGTGTGTGTGTGTGTGTGTGTGTGTGTGTGTGTGTGTGTGTGTTGCTCTTGTAGCGTGGTCAGGGAATGGAAGTTAGAATGACAGGTTCTCATCTGAAAATGTTTGAACTTTTCTAAGCAGAATGAATTGCGCATTGCCTTGGAATTTCAGCATTAAGAAACATGCTTACCAGGCATCTTGTAAATGATGCTCAATGGTGACTCTCCTGGTGTGATGGTGACTCTCTGGCTACCCACCTCATGGGGATGAGGGAGAAGTCACAGGCAAGGACAAGCATGTTTCCAGGCTGGTGGCAGAAAGCTAGGGTGGGGACTTCAATTGGAGTCAGAGGCCTGTTGAGCTGAGACACCCAGTCCATAGCAGAAAAGATGGAGAAACCAAGGGGGAAAAAGATTTGGGGGAGCAAGGCATCTTGTGTCACAGTTCCTGTGTGTGACAGAAGCGTGACCCAAATGGAGAAAGGGGGTTGGGAATACAGATGACACTCCTGGAATGCAGTATGGAGAGAAAACTAGAAGAGAAGCTTCTTTAGAAAGAAGTAAGGGAGGATGTCCTCACTGGCTTTAAAAATACAGATGTTTGCAATTAAGCAAACAGTCTTACTGATGTCTTAATAATATTTCATAGTGTCTTTTTATTCCCTTTGTAGAAATAAGCCTGATTTGTAATTAGACATTGATGTCTCCTTTTCTGAGCCTCATAGTCTGGTCTAGGCATGGGCACACTTCTCTGCAGGGCCAGGTGATGAGTATTTTTGGCTCAGTTGAGCCAGACAGGCTATTTCTATCACCCAACTGTGGAATTCTCCTGAGGAAACAGTTATAGATATGCGATTGTGCACTCGTGTTACAATAAAACTTTATTTAAAGAAATGAAACTGAGGTTAGCCTGAATTTGGGGTACTGACTGTGATTTGGACCAGTTTTTCAAATGGTGAGTAAAGAAATATTTCTCTGACCTCTTGTGATTTCAGTGTTGAGGGAGAAAAAGCCGACTGGCTTAATCCATTGCTTCCCATATAGCTTTGTTTACTTTTTGCTTGTGTGTGTGTGTGTGTGTGTGTGTGTGTGTGTGTGTGTGTGTGTGTGTGTGTGTGTATGAGGGTGGTATTTCCACATACATGTGCTCATGCAGTGCCCCGTGTCCTTATCTGCAGCCTTGTATTCTCTTCCCCTGGGTCTTTGTCATGAGTCAAGAGTCTCTTACTGATCCTGAGGCTTGCTGCTTTGTTTCTTCGAGCTCTGGTAATTCTTGTGTCGCTCTCTGCTCCTCTGTGGGACGGGGGTTTCAGGTATGGATGGAAATTCCCAGCTGTTCATGTGGGTTCTGGGGATTGAACATGAATAGACTCTGAGGCCCTCACACATGCAGAGGAAGTATTCTTAACCACTCAGCCGTCTCTGCAGCCCTCTCATTTTGTGTTTCTATTGATTAATTTACATGTTTAACATATATGTCAACTTTTGTTATGATGACCATAATCATTCTTTATAATCCTGGTCAATTTTTATCTACTCATGAAAATGTAGCCTGACTCTGGTTTCTTGTCACAAATGCTAATGGTGGTTACTCATTCTCATGAAACTGTAAACACACAGAGCTCTCCCTAGTGATCTGAGGAGCTTGGATGACTTTACTAAAAACACTAAGTGTATTTCTTTTTAATTTGATTTATTTACTTGCACACACACACATGTGTCTCCCTTTACCACAAACAAATGTCTGATGATTGTACCGCTTTTTGAGACTGGAGTTAGGTGGGTGCTGGGGAATTAAACCCAGGCAGGCAGCTTTGCAAGCAAGCACATGTAACCACTGAACCTTTTTCTCACCCCCTAATATTTGAAAGAAAGTTTCTTTTTTAAAAAAAATTGTTCACGAGTGAGAGAGAGGAAGAAGGGAGGAAGAGAAAGAGAGCGAGAGAGCAAGCGAGTGAGAGAGAGAAAGAGAGAAAGCAGAATGGGTGTACCAGGCCCTCTTACTGCTGCAAATGAGCTTCAGATGCATGTGCCACTTTGTGCAGTTGGCTTTACAGGGGTACTGGGGAATTGAACCCAGGCCTGCAGGCTTTGCAAGCAAGTGCTTTTAACTGCTGAACCATCTCTAGTCCCTAAGCATATTTCTTAATGCAGACTTATGATTCTCTCTGGTAGAAAATACAGGGATGATCCAAGTTGTTCTCGGTGGAGGACATCACCTGGCCTTGGGTCTTTGGACAAGCCTCGTGCAGTAAGTGGATTTCAAATTCACCCAGGCAAGTCAATGGTCTCATGGAAGCGAAATAAAGACGCTCTGAACACCAGAGGTGAGAGCGTGCTGGATATGATTACAGGCGGTTTTCCTGAGTGCTCTTCACAGGGCATGGGTGTTCTGACGAGCAGCGCTGTTTGATCTGAATTATTCTCTGTAAGTGGAGGCTTGATTTGCTGTTTTGATAAGTCTGATGAAGTGTGTTTGAACATTAGCAAGGATTTAGCAGGCGTTTTGACTTGTTTGCAAAGTCTTCCCCAAATTGCAGGAATTATCCTCATTAAAATGGCTGTTGCTACTTGAAAAGGCACGTGGTGGGTACATCTTAGTCAGGACAAAACCAGAAACAAATGGACAGATTCACGAGATGTCAGTAATTCAGTTCCTTTCAGAGTCAGTTTGCATCAAATGCAGACACAGAGGAATCAGGAGAGTCTGCGACAGATCTGTTTTCTATGCCGGATGCTTGTCATTTTCTGAGAAGACAGAGAATGCCACGCCATTGGCTATGAAGAAGGAGACTCAGAATCCAGCGGAAGGCTATTCGCCCTTGTCCCTCAACAGCAGGAAATCCTTCTGAAAGATGAATCCTTGGCGGCTTCTCTGCTGTGTGAACTTCACAGACCTGCACATCGGAGGTCTGTCACTTGACTTATCTCTCCATGCAATTGAGAGTCGTGACACCACCAGGTGTGGTGGCACATGCCTTTAATCCCAGCACTCAGGGAGGCAGAGGTAAGAGGATCATCATGAGTTCAAGGCCAGCCTGAGACTACATAGTGAATTCCAGGTCAGCTTGGACTAGAGGTGAGACCTACCTGGAACAAATAGCAACAACAAAAAGGAGCTATGAAAAATAAGATATCTGAGGCCTGAGAGCCAGGGCCAACTAGTTGTTGTAAACTTTTTAAAAGTAGAATGTATACACAGCAAATACTATACTGTATAGTATTATGGCAGCCAGTAGGTTCCTTATCATCATAAGTATTGTGAACTATATGCAGCTGGATGCACTTGAATTTTTAAGCTTTTCCATTGGCAGATGTTAACTATATATAATAATATATAATATACAACTCATAAACCACAATAACATCATGGCATTTTCACGTATGTACACAATGTGTAAGGAGAGGGCTGAGAGAAGGGTCAGGTTCAAGGTCAAAGCAAGAGAGCAACCAGCCACATTTAGAAAGTGGGAAATGGGGGAGCAGTGGAGAGTGGGGGAAGGTGGCATGCCTAACATGCTATATATACCTGAATGAAAATTTAAAAAGATATAAGACATTGTTCAGGACAACGGATATGGTCTGGTTGTCTAACAAGGCAATGGCCCGCAAAACCAGTAAGTGGGAGAAATTTATCTATAATAAAAGAAGCTTTAAAGGCTGTGACGATCAAAGACACTCCAAAGATCTTGTTATTCTGATGACTGTAGGGAGACATCTTTGAGCCAGTGAAGGGAAACAGGAATAGATACTCAGATTAAGACATTATTAATAGTGACAGGTGCAACAATGACACAGTGGTTATGCTTTTATGACATCCTTATTAAGTCCCTAAAAGTATGGTGACAGAGATAACATGGCTTTGGGGATTGGCTTTAAAATCCTCTGGTTAAAAAAAAATCGCAGAGGATGGAGGTGGTAGATAAAATAAATTTGGAAAATGGTTATAATTTTTGAAGGCAGGTTATAGATTTATGAACTTTCATTATAGTATTTCTCCCACTTTGCGTAGGACTGAATATATTGTAGCAAGAAATTGGGTTTAAAAGGTAGTGATAGAAGGCAGTAATGTGATCAGATCTGCATGAAATAAATCTCTCTGGCTCAATTATTTTAAAGCATATATTGATGAAATAAGTACATTTGACCAAATGCGGAGAGGGGTGTAGATAAGAAGTACTGAGCGGAAAGGAGGACTTCAATTTTATCAGGGGACAAGGATGAGCAGGAAGGGAAGGGGTATAGAGGGTGAGATGCCCATATCTCTGGGAAGTAGCAGTTCAATGTCCCTAAGGACCTCAGCCCCTGTAGAGCAGTACCTAACTCTGCCTAGGGTGCAGGAGAGAGCTGTAACTCTTGGCCAATCAGAGGCCAGAGGCCAACATCAGTCTCTTTTCCACAGGCATCTGGTCAGCATAGATAATTTATTCTTTTGCTCAACCAATGGGATTCTGACCTGAGATTTTTTTTTTTTTTCTGTAGCTCTTGGCAAATAACCACTGGGTTTCCTCAGACTTGCGAATGAGGGTCTGGCTGCTTCTCTCCCCAAGTGTGGAGGGTGTTTGTAGGAGAAATATGGACTTCAGAGCATACCAGGGTCAAGGGCTGGAGAGAGCCAGGATTAACCCCAAATTATGTTATTTTAGAGTCTAAATCCAGCTGCACCTGAATTTAGCTCCATCAAACTTTTCCTGTCGGTTTATGAACTGTGCCTCTTTTCCTTCCATCTCCCGGTGAGATGGGCATCTGGTAATCAAAGCCGGTGATGCGAAGTTCTGGAAATTTCTGTTACTTTGTCATGTTCACACGTGTGTGTGTCTCTCCACTTAAGTAGTTAATAACCTATTTTAGAATTTTCTCCATTTCTGCCTGCAGTTGAATTTCCATTGGATGATCAGTCAATGTTCTCGCCATTATAAATCTTCCAAACTTTCAAACTTATATGCTCCCAAACTACTTTTTAATGACAACCTGGCTATTCTATTTGAAATCATTGTATATGGTAATTAGTAATCTGCAAGATAATTTTAGTTAATTTTAAATTTAAAATCCATCATGCAAAACAATTCGGATCAGAGTGGAGCTACCAACAAAAGAAATGAATCAGAGTGTGAGAGAACCCTCATACAACCCTGGCAATAAAAACGTACAAATTTCTCAGGGAATAATCATTGTCTCGATTTTTTACTTATAATTATAATTTAATTATGAACCTACTTTTGCAACATTTTAAAAGTACATAGCATTTAAGTGCTTTCCATATAATTATCTGCTATCGAACCTGCTCGTTATGGGCTGGTAACTACACAAATTACTGTGCTTTGTGTAAAAGTATTTTTCACTCTAGGTTGACTTGAAATAAAACGAATCATTTGACTGTTTCTTGGTGTTTGCCCCAATATAGCACAGCATTGAACTTGACCATCTTACGGAAGGAAATCAGGCTTGTTTTTGCTTTCTTCCTCACATTGACTTTTTCTCCCTCCTCCTTCCCCCCCCCCCCCAGAGACATCCTTAGGGAATACAGGTAAATCTTGCTGCGGCATGGAAGAAAGACTGGGTGAACATCATGTCAAAAATGTAGTGTGTTCTCAGTAGTTCTGTGCCCTGAGGTAGGTGAGAGGACAGCTTAAGCATTAACGTGAGCACTGGGCTACTGTATCAATAGCCTCAAACCTCCTGTAGCCCCTCAAGGAATTCAGTGATAAGGTGTGTGCTCACACTTCTGATCTGTTTTGCAGGTGGTGGAGGCAGAGGTAGGAGGATTGCCATGAGTTCAAGGCCACCCTGAGACAACATAGTGAATTCCAGGTCAGCCTGGGCTAAAGTGAGACCCTACCTTGAAAAAATGAAAAAAAATATGTAAGAGCCATGGTGGGGGAGAATATCCAGACATGTCGCCCCGCTCAGCAACAATGCACAAAGGGGGATGAAGAAAAGAAAAACTTACCACTTCAGGTGCAGTTTATAACCCCTTAACCTATAGATAGATCCAGTATGTGTACCAAGGAAGGACCCAAAAGGGTAGGGGACAGAGAGGAAGGAAAAGGGACACCTTAATAAGAGTTGCTCGGGCTGGAGAGATGGCTCAGCGATTATGGCACTTGCCTCCAGTGCCTAAGACCCTGGGTTCAATTCTCCAGGACCCACATAAGCCAGACCCACAAGGTGGTGGCCCTGGTGCACTCTCTCTCTCTCTCTCTCTCTCTGTATCTCTCTGCTTGAAAATGAATAAATAAAATGTTTAAAAAAAGAGTTGCTCATAAAATTTATATACTTACTCATAATATAGATATTAATTAAAAAAAGAAAGAAAAATGCTCAAATTTGCAGAAGTTGCATGAATTTAGGCAGGACAGCATGACTCTGGAGATGACACACCTCACAGCTGCAGTGTTGTTCCCAGAGGGTTGACTGCTCTCAGACACACATACGGCAGGTAGCTTTGTTCCTAAGTGTCACAGTAATGGAGAAGTTCTCTGGTTTGACATGCATGGCTCCTTAGTTCTTAACACTCCACACAGGAGTTCCAGGCCATTGCTAGAAGATATCTGCATTAGTTACTTTTCTCACACTGTGACCAAATACCTGGCAAGAAGTAACTCAAGGGAGAAGTTTATTTTGGTTTTTTAGCATGTGCGGACACAGTCCATCATAGTGGGGAACGGATGGTGGCAGGCAGGTCCATGGTGGTGGAGTCTGAGGAGGTGGGACAGGTCATCAAACCTCAATACCTTCCCCCAGGGGCCCACTTCCTTCAGTTCTATAACCTCCCAACACAGCACCACCAGTGGGGACCTACAGGAGATATATGACATTAAATTTAAGATGTTGGTCATTCAATCCAGTAGCTCTCTTTCTTTGTTTCCTGGGAGAAAGTAGACAACAGAGAGAGAATGCCTTCCTTGCCCATCATCTCTTTAAGTGAGAAGTGAGGAGAGGGGAGGGTGATATCTGAGCCTGGATGCCTGTGCCCTGGACCCCTCGGGCTTGACAGTTTGCTCAGGTACAGAATGTCAAGTTCAGACTGTTGTTAAACTTCTTTTATCCACACCCAGACAATTAACGGTAAGTGGTCCCATAGTATTTGAGCTCCTCACCTTATAAATAACGCTGCACCTTGAGCTCTGAAAGAAAGGGGTGGTAGCTGATGTTACATTGGTCTCTGCAGTTCCTCACTCAGGGCTGGGTTTAGAGGCCTGGGTTCTGGAATGATGAGGAATAACAATCCTTAGGAGCTTCCTCTGCATCAGGGGTGCTTGTCAAATGCCTCACTCCAAACACATCCCTGAGGATTCATTTTTATTTATATTTTGTGTGTGAGAGTTCCAAGACTTGGATAACTCATCCTACTTATAAGTGGAGCTGGGGTTCACCTGGCAGAGTCTGGTGAGGCTGTCTGATGTTTGAGCCCACCTCCCAACCCACCCTGAAGAGGTGAGGGGTATGGATTTTGGGGTAGGGGCTGGATTAGGTGGGAGCCTGGGTTCCTTCCATCTGAGACATGTTGGCCAGCTTCTTTCTTGGTCACAAAGGACCCCTGAGAACCCAAGTCTTGGCAAGGGAATCCTCGACTGTTCATTTTTGGGATGCCATGGAGGAGAATTATGGAGAGAGGGAACCTGCCACATGTCTAATGGCAAAATATCAATGAAGAGACAATTCTATTCACTAGAAGACCTGGTGGTGGGTGAGAGGGGCTTGAGTACCAAATGTGGACCAGGATGAAATAAGGCGAGGAACCAAGTGGCAGGCACAGTGGCAGCAGAGAGGTGAGATGTCGGCCTTGTAGCTCATGGCTGCATCTTTTCTGTCCCCCAGGTTTTCCTGGTGGTATAGTTTGAATGTGAAATATCTTCCATAGGCTCATGTGCTTGAACTGGTAGCTCAGTTTAGGAAGATTATGAAACCTTTGGGAAGCAGGACTTGGTGGGGGTCACAGTGGGGTGGGCCCCAATCTCACTTTCTGTCTGTTCTCTGATTCCTGTTCTGTTCTGAAATATGAAGAGGCGAGTAAGGGGTCCCAGTGGCATGTCCGCTGATGCAGGAGCCACCATGCCTTCCCCTCTAAGTGATGAACTGTATCCCTTCAAACTGGGAGCCATGAGAAACCCTTCCCCTCCCCCAGCCGTTCTCATCACCAGAGTAGATGATCTCATCTCATCCATCTCCATGGAGCAATGACGTTCATGTCCATCTGAAAACATGACTAGACACTTAAGCTAATTGAGCAAGCCTCTGCCTTCCCATTATACCTGGCTCTCATGATCGTTCAGTCCTGCCCCACTCAAGGTTGGGCTTGAAATTCCACAGGGGGGTGTGAGGGCCTGGTGCTTGTCTAAGAGTGATCTCTCCACCTTAGAGCCTTTCACAGAGAGATGGATCCAAGCAGCGTGAGCCAAGGGGAAATCAAGCAGCCCTGCTGGGACTGGGATTCATGTCCAACCCTGTCATCGAACAAGTGAAAGACAACTAGCGACACTTTTGTGCAATTCTTACCTCCTTGTTGGCAGACAGCTAAAGCAGGTCAAGCTATATGCAAGTGGTTCTCCTCACTCCACCTTCTCCATGGCAATGGTTACCCGTGCAGTGTAGAAACGTTAAGTCAGACATAGTAGACTTTTGTGTATTTATTTTCAGTGGTGTGGGTTTAAATATGCAAGTCGTGACATTGGATGTGTTTTTCAACTTTATGGCTAAGTGATGACGGCTTCAGATTGATGGTGTCTGCTGGAGACGGGGGAAGACTAAGATTTCTCTCTCTGTCCTCCAATGACTCAAAGAAGGAGAAAAGTTTTAGGCAAAGATAAATGGAAATTATCCAGTGATTTCAAATATATGACTCCTCAGATCTTCTGTCTGGGTAAATCAGAGCTTCTCACAACTACATATAATGAGATAATTAAAAACAAATACATATAAATGTGAGGTGCCTCCTGCCATTAAACCCAGGAGACATATTTGATCATGAAACACTGACTCTGTGTTTTGAGACGTCGTATCATTTATAAGACACTTTTACAGATCTCTCTAAGAAATATTTACATAAAACTGTATTTTTATACACTATGTGAAATACTGAGGCATAGATTTAAACAGAACTGTAAATAAGACTAAAGGTACGCTGTAAGTGTAAAATATACAATCATAAAAAAATCTTTGCAAAATGTTCAATCAGTTTCATTCTGAATTATATTGGCTTTCCTATTTCTTGCCTCTCCCTTGCACCTCCCAGTCTCCCCCCACTTCACCCCTTAATCTTCTTCCATTGAAGAGGAATATTTGGGGAGGAAAGTCACAGTGGGTTATGTTTCTGTGTTTCTGGAAAATGGAGTATGAATGTGGATACTGCCTTTTCTTCTGAACTAAGGTTGCATTTTCTAGACTGTCCCTGCACAGAAGAGGTTGTGTGGGTTACATTGTGTATGCAGACTTGGTGTTGGCTGACATGTGTTTGAGTCTTGCCTCTGACCCCAGCTCAGTATCCCATGTGGTTGGTGGCAGCAGGGTAAAGTAGTACCTCTCCAAGCTGCACGAAGAAAGAAGTTTATTTAGTATATTGCAGAGGGGACCAGGCATGGCAGTGAC
Organism: Zapus hudsonius; assembly: GCA_004024765.1. Lineage (NCBI taxonomy): Eukaryota > Metazoa > Chordata > Mammalia > Rodentia > Dipodidae > Zapus > Zapus hudsonius. Next base: position 30,401 of record PVHP010005870.1, read on the forward strand.
CAAGAACCTCCAGCAGCCTATAGCAATGGCTGTGGAATTCTCTATTTTGGAGGTCTACTTGGGTGGACCTCTTTGTCTGTAGTTTCTGGTCATGCAATTCCTGCCTTGTAAATGAGGACCATCCAGATTGGTCAGGGTTCAGTCCAGGGAGGCCCCTGGACTTCTACTTTGCACTGTCACCATCTCTGCCTTGCAGATAAGGCCAATCCAAACATGTGCAGTCCTGTACTGCTCAGTGTTCAGTCTTGGGAAGAGGCTTTGGTGACAGGGGCTCTGGGGCATTGGTTTAGGACATTCCTACCTTTCAGTTTGATGGGAGAGGAGTTTTTCCCATTTGGGAGACTTCTGGACCAATCCTATAGATTCTCTGTAGGGAATCAGTTTCCTTTTCTGGTCTGTTCATAATAACCTTGCTCCACCCCCCTGGGCTAGTGATGTCATCTGCCTTGGTCTGAAGTCCTTCATTTGTAAAATGAGTTGAGTGGTACCTAGCCTTAGGGGTGTGGAGGGTGAAAGGATGGGTGCAGGATGGTCCTGGCACATCTTACGAATCCAAGTGTTGCTCACACAACACTGAGATGATCATGGCGATCTGACCTCTTCTGTTTCTTAGTCTATTTCAGGTCCTGATCTCAATGCTGGGTGGAGATGGGCTGCTGATGAAGGCTATCAGATGATCAGGTGTCCCTCAGTCCTGGTGATTTAACTAGGTGGATATTTTGTTTCAGGCTCAGAGGGAAGTCTATGTGGAAGCTTCCTCACAGTATCCTCTACAAATTCAAATCCAAATGTTCCATAGACCTTGATTTCTGCAGTCTCACCTGTATTTTTATTCTTTCATGCATATGTATGTGGTGTGCTTTCATGTATCTATGTACGCTTGTGTGTGTGTGTGTGTGTGTGTGTGTGTGTGTGTGTGTGTGTGCATGTGGAGACCAGGAGTCAATGTAGGGTGTCTTCTTCCATCACTTATCTACCTTATTTTTATGAGACAGTGTGATGATTAAATTGACTTTCAATTTGACCTGTTTAATAATCCACAGTAATCTTGGTTGAGTCTCTGAGCTTGCCTGCAGAAAGAATTGACAAATGGCGGAGGTCCCTTCTCCAGAGTGAGTCCTTCCCCCCCACAGTGGGTGGGCCTTCCAGCATGGGACTGGATATAAGGAAGCTTGAAGGGAAGGGAACCTCTCTTCCTCCCCTGGCTGCTGGTGCTTGTCATGACTTGCATTCTCATCCTGCTCTCCTACCCTTCCTGGACATTGGAACCCGGTTTCCTTGGCCTCACATCATGGACTGAAGAGCAGCCACTCCTCAGGGAGCCTTCAGGCCTTCTGGGCTGGATTAGGACTGCTGAGGTCTCCAGCCACGTGGACTGAACAGCTACTGGTTCCTTCACTTGTGGGCCTGCAGACTGCTATTGTTGGACTGTTGTAAGCTACCCCAATAAATTCCCTTTTACTATAATCTGTTCTATCAACTCTGTTTCCTCTAGAGAACCCTGACTAATACAGACAAAGTCTCTCACTGAAACTGGAACTCACCTAGAGTTCTCCCTAGACTTCTACCTAGTTAGCCATCCCTAGACTTCCCCTGTGTTCACCTTACCAGTGCTGGGATTACAGGTGTGTGCCACCATGCCTGGCATTTCCTGTGAGTACTAGGGGGAGTTTAACAGAGGTCCTCTTACTTGTATGAGAAGCCTTTATCCATTGAGCCATCTCCCCAGCTCCTGAGGTCTCCCTTCGTAACAAGCCTTTGCCTGATTTACCAAATCAGGTTATTCCTTTAGATGGAGATCAGGTGAAACATGAATCTTGGGAAAATTGGGACATTTCAGTTTGCAAATGCACTATGGCTGAATTATCACCTTGTTCTGTCTAGCCTAGGACTGTCTTTGTTTCATCACAGGTTATATCATGACCTGATGATCCTTCAGCTAGTCAAAGCTAGTCAGCTAGTTGGAAGATTCATACTTATATAGAATTAGGATAGGAACGGACTTATGTGACTGTCAATAAACCCAAGCTTTCTTTTGAGGACAACAGACATGTCCTTAAAGCAGATGGTGATGATGATCAAGTCTATAAATATACTAAACATCATTGACTTGCACGCTTTAAAATGGGCCAATTTTATTGGATGTCAGCTGTGCTTCAGTAATGCTATTTAAAAGAGATTATGAGATGGTTATTTCACAATAAAGCGTTTGACTCTTTGATGGACTGTATGTGTTCGGAATTTGAGGCGAGTTGTCTATTGAATTGGAAAAGATCTGAAAGGACTACAAAACCAAGTCACAAAACCAAGTCGACTGGTCAAAGGTACAAATGAACACAAACTTTAAGCAGGTAGACTTGGTTCTATGTGTGAAATGTAATGTGTGCATGCTCTACACAGCGATGCGCCTTCTATTCTGTGAAGATACTTGTCAGGTGTGAAAAGATGTCTACGTAAGGGTTCCATCACAGCTGGTTTATAGTAGGAACACTGACTAAATGACAAGCAATCTACCTTGTCACTAGTGAAGGGCTCTTTGGATGTATGTACTGTAACATCATTAACTTGGGAACATCAATCCAGTCCCTCACCTAAGGTGACCAGTGTCCCAGTTTACCTGGGACCATGCCTGTTTTAATTTTGGAGGTGCTGAGTGAGTTCAGGGAACCCATCGGTCCCAGGTGAATGGGGAAGGTTGTTCTTGAACCTACCTGTAGAGTAACAGAGTAGAGAATGTCACAGAATATAAAGGAGGGTTACCTTAGGGGGGCCCATTTCCAGTCAATATCACTATCTTCAATAAGGTTTCTTTTAGGATTTTTTTTTGTGTTATTTGAATATTTTATTAAATGTTTTTTTTCCATTTGAGGAAAATGCTTGAATTAAAAAGAATTGTTGATTCATTTAGCAAGACTATTAGCATATTTAGTACGTGGGAAGGAAAACATTTTTTCCTTTAGTTTTCCATCATTTATTTTATGTGCACTGCCTTGTAATTTGGAAGAGATAAATCTATGTGTATCTATCTCAATATGTAAATATATCCACACAAGTATGCCCTTCATGAGAGTCCTGTGTGCTTTGCTTTCTGGTAAAACATTGCACATATGTGCTTATTCAAATATGATGAAACAATTAAATAGGTATTTGCAGGCAGGGAGGAAACCAGTGTGTGTAGGGGGGGGTAGACGATGGAGGAGATGAGGGAACGGTTGAATAAAATCATATATATTTTAACATATATTTTAACGTATTTTAATAAAATCATATATAGTTTTAAATATATTTATTCATTCACAAGGAGAGAGAGAGAATGAGAGAGAAGGGATGGGTGCACCAGGGTCTCTTGTCAATTGCAAAGGCACTCCAGATGTATGGGTCACTTTGTGCACCTGGTTTTACATGGACCCTGGGGAATCAAATCCGGGTCATCAGGCTTTGCAAGAAGGTGCCTTTAAATGCCGAGCCATTTTCTAACAACCGGTGGCCCAAAGGCTCCTGAATAACCCACGTCTGCTCACAAGTTCTCTCTGTCCATCCTGCTTCCCTTCATTTCTTTTAGTCTAAGTCTCAGATAACACTATTGCATCCACTCTCAGAATCTTGGACACTCTATTTGAAAGCCTCTCTTTCCCCGAATCAGAGTCCCATGGTCAAATGCCTCAGCCTTCTAATTCACCTCTTCTATCTGTTCCCATTCACTTCCCCCAGAGTCTGTTATTCATATACAAGTCTCCTCTTAATTCAAATCCTCCTATCCTCCTCCATATCCTTCTCAGATCTAGATGTAAATCCTGCATCCCTGTCTTTCACCTTTACCCCCTCACATACCTCATCTACCCTCCTTTCCTCCCTAGCCCTGCCATCCTGGCTGTCAATCAAGGCATCAGACCCACAAGCTCTCTTTGCATCTTCCATCCCTCTGCATGAAACACTTCTCATGGGTGGACCAGTGTCATCCATCCTTTCTTTTAATGTTTTTATTGGCTTAAAATTATATATATTAACAAAACAATACCCTCAGTAACATAAGTTATTAGATAAAACCATCCTTTGGGATGTTTGTCTCTATCCACTTTTCCCTGCTGAAACAGTGTGCCACCTCCTGGGTAATTCATAAAGAACAGAAATGGGGGGGGCTGGGAACAAAGAACTGGGAGGTAGGGGTAGGTGTCTTATCTCAGGCCATGGGGCCTGATGGTTCAGTCAGTCCCACTTGGCTGAAACAAGAGCATTCCATGAAGCTCTGTCATACATCTATTGCATGAACAAGTGAAAATGAGAACCAAGATCTAGGTCAGCATTCTCCACTGTTTTTTAAATGGAGTCCAAGGGTGACATTTACTACCAATATGTGTTTGAGAATTTCTTCCCAGACACATGAATCTGTGGTGTCCATATGTTTCTCTGGTCAGTTCTGATGAGCTGCGTATGTGGAAACAACGCTTATGGTTATAAAGTTCAGGGCAGGGAGAACCATGCACTTTTGTGATCACTTAGCATGTGACTTTATGGGTCTGTGTGCTCTGAGTTTTGAGGTACCAGCTGACCTTATCTAGAAAGGGGAAACTTGCCTTCCCTTGGTAGGAAGGAGCTGTATGGCTCATAGAATGCTTGGTGAGGGGTATCCCATCTCTCAAATAGACCCTAAGGCATTCCCACACTGTCTTGCCTACATTACATTCATATTCACCTCTCTAGTCAAAGGAAAATAAAATCATCATAAACCTGAAGTTAATCTTCTTGCTGGGTTAGGACTAGAAACTTCTAGATTGTAATCTCTTCAGAGGATGGAGATATGATGCATACATGCATGTACGGATGAATATAGGTATGCATTATCATTCATACATCTATCATTAGCATTCATGCCATCTATTGATCATCTGTCAGTTATATATATACCTATCCATAGGTCCAGTATTTAGTATGGTGCTGCATAAATAATGCAACAGGCAATCCTTGTAGAGCTCAATTTTGTTGATTATGAGATAGGAGCTCTGTAGTTTGGTTAAGTTAACCTGGATATGGGGTCCTTATCATCAGGGAAACAGTTTGCATATATATATATATATATATATATATATATATATATATATATATATATAGCCTCTGGAGGATATTTATATAGAAACACATCTGCATTCCTAGCCTCTGGGAGGCGGAAGCAGGAGGATTAGAAGTTCAAGGTCTTCCTCAGCTAAACATTGAGTATGAGGCAACCTGGCCTTCACGAGATCCTAAGGGCCAAAAACCTAAAATAAAAGAAAGAAACTTAAAAAGCAATCAAGACTCTCCTAGATGGAGCAAACTGAGGTTCCTTGGAGACAAAGTAATGAGGCAAATTCTTGGGGTTTACCTGATCAACAGATGTGAGTTCAAATTTTGTCATTTATTTATTGAATGCCTTTGAGTAAGTACCTGAACCTTTATAAGCCTTTGTTTCTCAAAGTGGAAAAATATCACACATACACACAACTCAGAAAGTGTCTGCAAAATTCTAGTTCCCAGATTGCTAATTTTCTTTTCATCCTTCTTATTTTCCATGGTGTACAGGTGACTAAACCCTTCTTTGAAATGCTCCATCTTCCTGTGTACACTTTCAAATATGCACAGAAACCCATCATTAGATAGGACTTATCAGAAAACAATACCTCTGTATCTTCATGGATTTCTTTGTTTTCCCAGAGCTTTGTTTACCTGGGTAAAGACAGGGACTAATAAATTGTGTGTGTGTGTGTGTGTGTGTGTGTGTGTGTGTGTGTGTGTGTTTTGCCTTGAAACTGTAAAATTCCATGAGTTTTTACACAGAGAAAATATATATTAATAAAATATTACTCTGGTGCCTTAAAATCTACATCAAAAATCCCCTGTAAGGATATAAATACTCTTGGTTTGGCTGCAATTTTGGCCAAAGCAAACAAGAAACTCAATTACAGAATGAGGGTGTTAGGTGTCGGAAGAACATATCTGGTGCCTGTCACTCACAGGGCAGAGTGGTGGAGTGTGTTAGCTTCTGTAGGTTCTCTGCTTCCCATTGTCTCACTGAGGGTCCTGCTCTGTCTCTGACTTGGTTTCTCATTTAAGGGCTAACATTTCCAGTCAAGTCTGTGGTTTGTGTGGTGTATGTGGGCTTGTACACATGTTCATGAATGTTGGCACATATGTGGAAAGTATGTGTGGAAGCCAGAGGAGAACCTTGGATGTTGTGGTAGTTTGAATGAATGTCTCCCAATAGATTCAAGAGTTTATTAAAAGCTTTTCTTCTACTGCCTGCCTGGAGGTGGTGTCACCTTGGTGGTTACTGGGTTCCAGTCCTAAGGTGTTTCTGGGGGTGGATCTGGAATTCCAGCTATAGTTATACAAAGAACAGTTTTGCTGGTGTGTGTGGGGGGAGTGTGTGTATGATGAGGGAAAGGCTGGTGATGGGTTTCTTTCTCTGTTTAGACCTGTGAAAGGAGACCCACCTCTTTCACCATTATGCAACCTCCTCTGGATCTGTAGCTTCAATAAATCCTTTCCTCCCATAAACTCTGCCTGGTTTGGAGGTTCATCCCAGTGGTGTATAACTAACTTAAACAGGTGTCTTCTTCATTACCTTTACCCACCTCCTCTGACAGGGTCTGCCAAGGGCCTGGAGCTCACCAATTAGGCTAAAGTAGCTAGCCAACAGGCCTCAGGGTGAAACAGGGTGAGCTGGGGGGTAGAATTTAGATAACACCCAGCAAAATTCTAATGCACCCCAAAATTTGAGGAGTACCCAAATTCTTGTTTACAAAGTTAAAGAATTAAAATCATAGACAACAAGATAGTAAGGTATAATAGTGGGAGACTTTATTATTTAAGGGAACATGGAGATTTACAGAGTTCTCCAGACACCAGTGTGGGGAGAAAACGTGGAGAGTTTAACAGAACTTTTGTTGTTTAGCTAAATAAGCAGAAAGGGGAAAGATCATACGAAAAGATTCATGTGGAAGAGAAATCCCACCCCTCACCCCAGGCTGTGGTGGGGACTGGGGAGACCATACTGGTTCCTGGAGAGTCAGAGGTCCATTTGCCAGCCTGCCATGTGGGGAAGAGAGGGCAGATTAAATGTTCAGTCAGTTATTTCCTGCCCTAGGTGGGCAGGGAGACCATTGATTGGTTCATACCTGATCAATAAGTTTTAGCCTCTAGGTTTGGGCTCTGGCTAGAGACACCTCCCACTCAAGGGACAGGTGTCTGTTGAGCTGCCTGACCTATCACAAGGGGTCTGCTGCCCCCACCTTCCTAGTGCTGGGACATCAGGCGTCACCAGCATGCCTGTGACTTCCTCTTATGAAGTGGGCACTTTACTGACTGTGCCAGTTCCTGGAGTGTCTCCTTAGAGTTCAGTTTCAGTTGTTTTCCAAATGTGAGCAAAAGAGAATTTGGAGAATAAGAATGCATCTACCTATGAATCCATTTATCCTTCATCTACCCGTCCTTCCTTCCGCCCTGCATCTTTCATTTATGGCAGCTATGTGTCTCATCCACTCATCTTCTCAGTGCCTAGATGTGCTTGGATGTTGCACCTGCCAGGTTCTGGGATGGAAGGGTGAGATGAGAGAGCCCGGGGACAACTCAATTCCACCAACAAGACATTGGATGATGTCTGACATCCTGAGAGGAGACAAACCACATGGCCTCCCTCAGCAACAATACACAAAGGGGGGAGGAAAAAAAAAGAAAAACTGGCTACCTCTGGTGCAGTCCACACCCCCTGACCTATGGACAGATCCAGTATGAGCACCGAGAAAGTACCCCAGTGGGTAGGGGACAGAGAGGAGGGAAATGGGGACACCTTCACAAGATTTCCTCATACAATGTATATACTTATTCATAATAAAGACATTTTAAAAAGACCATTTAGTCTTTGAATTTCTTGGGGCTTGGAGTCAAGTGGGGAGAGGCATTCCAAAAAAGATGCTAGGAATGCATTCCTCTGGTATATGCAGTGGAAAAAAGGACCAGAGACACAGGAAAATTTCAGGAATTTTCCCCAAGAGAATAAAAATGATGCTAAAGGTCAATAAGCAGGTGAAAGTTTGTGGGAGAAAAAAGATGCTGAGAAATTTCATGAAAGAAGGTGTATTGTGATGGCAGACCGGGTAGATGGGAGGGGCTGGGTGTGTCTGGAGGAGACAGAAAGGATAGCAGTAAGAAAAGCCAGCTGTGGAGAACAGCCCGTAGGAAGCAGGGTGGGCTATTTGCCTAACTTTAATGCAATGCCTGTAGATTCAAATGCACAGGAGTTTTCAGTGGAGATGTCCATTCCAGTGTGTGTGTGGGGGGAGGGGGTAGTAGAGCGGCTTAAAGGGGCAGTGTGGGTGGGCACAGATTGTTCACAGAGAAGGATTTGTCAGCAGATATGGTCGTTTATATTGATTGTAAACTTGGCAGGACCTGTGAGGAATTATCTATATCAAGTTATGTGAGGAGAGGAAACCCGCCTTAACTATGGGCCTGGGCTGGGGGCCTGGACTGTGTAAAGGAGAGAGCTGGCTGAGCAGATGCGTTCATCACTCTCTGCTACTCACTGTGCTGAACGTGACCAGCTTCTACTTCCTGCTGCCGTGCCTTCCCCTCCATGATGGACTTGTGACAGGTTAGGGTCACTGGGACCCAAAGGCAACCAGGAGTGTCCTTGGACTTGTGCTTGCAGGCAGGTTCCACTTATCTCATGCCTTACCTGTCCCCCTCCCCTTGAGTGGGAGATGTCTCTTACTAGAGCTCAAACCGAATTCTGAAACTGTGACTGGTTAAAGCCATACCAATCAGATGTCTCTCTGGCTCACCTGAGCCAGAAGAGATAGTTATCTGGATAAGGAAAAATTGCTCTTTTTTCCCTCATGGCTGTCCAGCAGAGAGACAGCTGAATCTCCAGGCCTAGGTAAGGCCCCCTCACCACAGCCACCACAGCTCTGGTTGGGGGACTGGGGTTTCTTTGCTGCATAATTGGAGTCCTCTTCTTCTGTCTCCTCTCTAGTGGCTGGGGATCTCTGCCCCTTCTCCTTTCTTCCTCTTAAATAAAGTCTCCCTCTGTACCTTATCCTCTGGTGGTCTATAATTTTAATTCTTTAATTTCATATGACAAGAATCCGGGTGCACTTAAGCTTTAAGATGCATTGGAATTAGCTGGGAACTCCAACTTTCTGGGAACCCCAACTTTCTGGGAACCACAGCTTTCCCGTTATGGGCCATAACTGAGAACTGGAAGCTGGAATAAGCCCTTCCTCCCTTGAATTGATTGTTTGTCAGGTATTTGGTCTCAGCATTGAGACGGTAACTGATACAAGCAGTCCTTGAGAGAGAGGTAGAGGACTTGAGGTAAATATTGAATTAAACTCTGGGGTCTAGATGAGAAGTGTTTTCTTTCAGGATCTTCGAAGGCAGTTGGGGCAGAACTTGTAGACAGTTGAAATGGAATATAAACTTCCCCAGATAGTGTACCAGAGGTCAGAGCAGACAGGAGGAGATTTTTGGATGTAAAAATAAATATGGGTTGAAATACAGAAAAAGATGAACTTAGAAGGATCAAGGGAACAACGTCTCAGAGAAGGGGGTTTGTATAGAATGTATGGAGGAAGTGGAGGGAGGAAGAGGGAGAAAAATACTGTTGATTGTTAAGCAAGTAGTTAGGGTTAAACAGCCATTGTGAAAAATTTCCCAAACTGATTATTCATCAATATTTTGGTTTCATGGACCAAACCCCACAAAACAACAACAATAATTTTTTAAAAACCTGAAACCAGCTCAAAGTAGCAAAAATTAAATATATTTCATCATGGAAATGAAAATTGTATCTGTGAAAGGCTTCAAGCAAAGTTAGATCCAGGTGCTCAAACAAGGGTGCTATCATGTTTTCTCTGTTATCTTCTTGTATTATCTATCTTATCTATCTTATCTATCTATCTATCTATCTATCTATCTATCTATCTATCTATCTATCATCTATCATCTATCTATCTACTATTTATCATCTATCTACTTATCATCTATCTATCTGCTATCTATCTATCTATCTATCATCTATGTATCTATGTATCTATGTATGTATCTATGTATCATCTATCTATGTAGGTATCTATCTATCTGTCTATCATCTATTATCTATCTATCTATCTATTTATCATCTGTCTATCATCTATGTATTCATCAAGTGTGTGTGGAAGTCCGAGGACAACTTCTGGATTAGTCCTCCCCATCCATGTTGTTTTGAGGCACAGTGTCTCACTGGTTCACTTTCCCACTCTATTAGAAAGCTTCCAGAAAATTCTCCTATCTCTGCCTCTCTTCTCGGTGTAGGCACACTAGGATTACAGAAGCCTACCACAGCCTCTGGCTTTCATGTAGACTCTGGGGATGCAAATTTAGACAGTCAGAGTTGCATGGCAAACACTTGTCCACTGAGCCATCTCCCTGGCCCGAGATTTCTGTCTTATTGGACTGTTTTCACACATCCACAGTTGAGTTCTTGAACCAATTCAAAGACCTGGTGATTAAACACTCTTGTCTTCTTGGCTTGGATCACATGATTTCTTCTCACTGGGACCAGGGATGGGCTCATGTCCCCTAGTCAGGCAAAATGGAGGGAGAAGGGAGTAAGCTTTCTCCACTGAGCAACAGGATGCTGTTAGGATCAGAAGAGATCTTGCATACTGGGAAGGTGAGTTAATAAGCAAGCATACAGTATTGATTACATCAGAGGATGCTAAGTAGGTGATCTGTTGAACTTAGAAGAAGCACCCCACTTTAAGAGATTTCTCTTTGATGTAAGAAAAGTGAATCGGGGTACCATCTTGGGAATGTTCTAATTCATAAGTACCCCAGGAGGCTCTCCATTATGAAACAACCATGTTTGTCTTCTACCCTGGAGATGAGTGGTTCCTCCTAGAAGGGAGGGACTCTAAAATGCCTGGCTCTTCTCAGAGTGGGGACAAGATTGAGCTTCAACTCCAATCTTCTCATTCATGGCATTGACTTGTTTGTCTGCTCTCTTGTAAAACAGCATGGAAGTTCCTATAACTGGGAATCAAGTCATATCCAAAAGGTGAAACAAACCTCAAATGTGTTCCCTCATTTTCTAATAAAGAGATGAATATGGGTTGTTTGATTATAGTCAGGTGAGATTCACCTTTGACAATGACTCAAGAGGGATCGAATTCCGAGCCCTATTCTCTCTCATGTTAGTGTTTCCCATGTTCGTCTCTGAATTATTTCATCCTTTTGTAGGTTTTTTTCAATTTAATTTTATGTTCTTTTCATCTTATCTTGATTAAGTTTTGAAAGGCCTCGCAGAGAAACTTCTTCTGGATGATAATTAATTTTAAGGTATTCTTCCCCAGTTCGTAATAGCTTTTGTTATTGTATAATTAAAAACAAAATTAAAATATTCCTGCCCCCCTCACTTTTGTGAATCCTGTAATCCGACTCCTGGCGATGAAGGGGGATGTTATAATCAGATGTAGGGCACGGAAACTTTTCTCTCTCTTGCAATTAAATTAAAACTCCAATAAGAAGAAACAAAGTCAATATTAAATCATTTCACAGAAATGATGAAATTTTGTGATAAATGAATTCTTCCCACCATTCTTATCTGTAGTCTTTTCTGGCCTCTGTCACCTAGACCAGTATTAAACTGACATGTGGCTCACAGGTACCCTATGGAGTGACGATTTCTTATCTTCAGGGAAATTCTGAGTACAGGGTCTCTTGCTCTAGCCCACTCTGAATTTTCTGGAAAGGCTGTAAAGGCAGAATTATAAAGATGGCTCACTGAAGAGTCTCATATCTAGGTAATTCAAACACTAACCTAGGTACTCCTGGGGAGGGTTGAAATCTTGAGTCAACTAACCTGGGCACTTGGAGAGCATTTGCCGGAGCCTAACAGGCTCTCTTGAAGAGCACAGACCTATAGGGTGAAGGTGTCTCCCAAAGGAGGTTTATTGTAGAGATTATCTGGGTGATTCTGCCTGTATCAGTGCTCTCTAGGAGGACAGAATCTATAGAATGAATGTGTATCCTAAAGGAGAGTTGTTAGATTATCTTACATGATATGGGCTGGCGTCCAACAATAGCTGTCTGCGCATTGGACAGTCTGAGAACTGATAGCGGCTCCGTCCTTGGGGCTGGATGCCTCGGCCATCCTGACCTGGCACTAAAGGCTCAGAGGCTTCCAGTAGAGCCTTCCGTCCACATGGGAAAGCCAAAGAAGCTGGACCTTGATGTCAGCAGAAGGTAGGGGCACTCAGCAACAAGGAGTGATGGTGGGCAGGAACAAGCAATGCTTTTGTATCTGGGCTGCCCACCTAAGGACCACTCCACGAGAGGAGGATCTCCTCCCTTAATCCTGCTTCTCACAGACTCACCAGAGGTGTGGCTCATTTTATTCTTGACCCAATCAAGTTGACAATTGAGATTAACCACCATAATGGCTAATCGGGTTAGCCCTTGAAAAACACAGGTATTCATTGGCTGGTGGTGGAACACAAAATCAGAGGACTTCATAAATAGTCTAGAAAGATTCCCTGCACATAGTGATCCTGTTTGAAGACAGGGGGAGCATCTCCAAGGCGGGGGGGGGGGGGAGCTCCAGCGAACAGCCAGCAAGGTGGTGAGACCGCTGTCCTTAAACCACAGCTGATGTCTGCCAGTGATCTGAATGGACTTGGAAATAGCAGACCTCTCATTCTCTTCAGACAAGACTGCAGCCATGAGGACTGACACCTTGAAATGACTCCACTCCAAGTCCAGAGCCCAGTGAGCTGTCTTCCCTGTCTGCTTCCATGTCTAGAGAACTGTTGTTTTCAGTAGCTCAGTTCATGGTCATTTGTTACACAGGCCATAAAACTAATCTAAGCATCTAAAGTCTCCAGATATGTAAGGTCACACAGAAGTCTTAAGCACGGGTTTTGGATGTAGGTCCCTTAGATTTGACGGTCAGCCTCGGGGGATGCGGGCAACATGACTGAGCAGCTAGAAGCAAGTGAAACCAGTCTGCAAATGGCATCACCTATTCCTACATCTGATTTAGAGAAGTTTTGAAAATGTGATTTTTAGGGCTGGAGAGATGGCTCAGCCGTTAAGGCACTTGCCTCCAGTGCCTAAGGCCCCAGGTTCAATTCCCCAGGACCCACATGGACCAGTGCACAGGGTGGTGGCCCTGGTGCACTCTTCCTCTCTCTCTCTCTCTCTCTCTCTCTCTCTCTCTCTCTCTCTGCTTGAAGGTGAATAAATAAAATATATTTTTAAAATGTGATTTTATTTTCTGTGGAGAACTTAAAGAGTGAAACCTAATCAAATCTAATGCCGCATCATGAGGTCAATGACTGTTTGCATCCCACAAAATCATACTGCCTAGTGACACTTTTGCCATATTCACTTGATTAAATATGTTTTCACAGAATAATGAAATCACTTAATGATGCGTACTTCAGAAGGTGTCCCACTCATTAAGAGGTGCATGCCTGTTCAAGTAATCTATGTCTCTCACTCCCTCTTAAATACTTTAGTGATATTAAACCCACAAGTCCAAGAGCAGAGTAGTGGGAAGGAGAAAAATATAAACTTCGTGTTGTGTGTACATCTTGCTATGTAGCCCAGGCTGGCCTTGAACACATGACCCTCCTGCCTCATCATGGTGCATGCTGGGATTACAGGTGCCATCAAACCCAGCAGAAAATATAAGCTCTTGAATGCAAGTTCAATGCCACGAAGGACAGATCGATATAAATCCTCTCATATTGCCACTGGAAACCTCTCACTGAAAATGAGCAAAAGAGAGGCAGACATTTGTCCACATCTCAAATATTTGTAATTGCAACAACTGGGGGCAGGATGCTATGGTCATCAACTGGACAGAAGCCTGGGACGCTTCACACTCAGTTGCTCCTCCCCCAGCAGGTCATCAGACTGATGCTGCCAGCATTGCTGAGGTTGACAGATCCTACCTTAGATTATTTTTGTTTCTTGGTAGGTTAGGGCTTCTTTCTTCCATGTCACGGTTTTGTTTTTCACAGATCCTATGTTCTGGGTGTTTCCCCAAATTTATCAGATGTTTCAGTTGTAGCCTTTGAAATCCATATTTTTTTTCTTGGCTTCTCTCAATTTAGTAGAACATTTGACCTATTGACTCACTCACATGAATATTTATAAATGTCAACAATGAAGAAATTGACCCCAGGCTAAGAACTTTATGGCCCCTAGGAAAGTAGGAGACCCTGAAGGATTGGGAGGTATGATGGAATGATTAGTTTTCAGAAGAAGGTCATTGGTACGTGATTTAAATACCTTATACTTGATCTCCAGTTGGTGGCACTGTTCAGGAAGGTTGTGAAAACTGGGAGGTGAAGCTTTGCTGGAGGAAGTATATCCCTCTAGGCGGGCCCATTTGCTATTCTACTTCCTTCCTGCTAATGTAATGATGTGATGCTAACTTCCTGTTCCTGTCATGCTTTCCTCACCTTGAAAGAATCTACACTCTAGAACTGTAAACTTAAATAAACTTTTCCTTCCCCATGTTGCTTCTGGTCAGAATTTGTTCACAGCCATGAGATTACCCAGCATTACCTTGTTGGGGCGTCATGGAAGCTCTGAAAGACAAGGCTTATTGTCCTTGGAGAATCAGAGACCAGGATATCTAGGTACTATGTGCAAAGCTTCCAAATGTGAAAACTACATCCTGATTCCAAGTGCCTCCGTGTTGAGATCCCAGAGCCTTCTTCCTTATCCACTGTGATTGTTCTTGCTTCTGAAGCATCCATTTTATAAAACTGACTCCGTTTCATAAAGCAGCCCATATATGGAAGAACCTCTCCTGACTCACTCCCCCTCCCCTTCTGGGAGGTCCTTAGTCATAAGGTCCGGGAAATGAACTTAACTGAACAAACACTCCCTAAAAGGTAAAATATGGCTGTTCCTGTAATGTTAAATGCAAATACCAATCAAAATTGTACAGATCAGGGCAAAGAACCAATGAAAATACAAAACGTCCTGCAGTCTGAGCTGTATTATAATTTTGTGGTTTTTGCCTATATATACCCTAAGCTTTTGTTCCTCGGGGCTCTCTGGCACTCATCGGTCTGGGAGCCCATCTGCTCAGCCGAAGAATAAAAATCCTCTTGCTTTTGCATCTGCTGGTGTGGTTATTTGAGTCCTGGGGTACACTCTCCCGAGAAAGACCTTGGGGGTCTTTCACTTCATCTTTTAGTTCTAGAAGTGATCTTGGAACTCTGTTCATCTCTCAACCTTAGGTCACTCTTCTGTTCCTCTTCCTGGCATATCTTCCATCATCTCTAAACTTCTGTCGTTCATTCCTTATCAAAGCGTGTCAATGAGGTCTATGATTGTTTTGTCACTTTATCTCATGTAGCACAGGGACACCCAACAATGGAAAATAGAAAACTGGAACACTTTAACTTTCTTTGAAGAATAAACAGAATTGTCTTTTCAAAGATATGTCTTTAATTTAATTGAAGCTCAACACCTTACATAAAACCCTTTAGGCTCTCCTCATTTCTTAGGATAGCCCTTGCGATGGTTAAGTTTATTGTCAAATTGACCTGTGTAATAATCCACAGTAATCTTGGGTGGTCTCTGAGCTTGCCTGCAGAAAGGATTGAGAAAATCCTTTGGGGGTTTTGGAGAAAGGTGGAGGTCCCTTCTCCAGAGTGAGCCCTTCCTCCCAAGTTGGTGGGCCTTCAAGAAGGGGACTAGATATAAGGAAGCTTGAGGGGAAGGGGACCTCTCTTCCTTCCTCCCCCGGCTGCTGGTGCTGGCTCTGTCTCTCTGCTTGGATTTATGAAAGAAGGCTAGCCTTTTCCTTCATTTTTAGAACTTCCCCTGGAAATTCCCCTGCATCTGTTATTTCTATAAATACTTCCCCCCCCCCAAATTGTGCCTGGTTTGGAGATTCATCCCAGTGGCATGTGGCTGACATGACAGGAACGTTGAAAAAGTCCCAATGGAGACACACTAGCTGCTTTCCTGGTTGTAGAAGGAAGGCTCTTGTTCTGGCAAGGACAGAATTTGAGCCAGGAGCGATGCTTTACCATCCAGTATCCACAAGTTACAGACTTCTCAAACAGCTCACTAGGATACCCCTTTCCCCCAAATGTTTTACTGTGACCTACAATCTTCATATCTGGTTCATTCTTACCTGGCATAGCCAGAGCAAAGGGACAAAAGGTTTTAAGATACAGAATGTCCCAACCCTGATGAAGTTGTTTCACTTATCACAGGAGTCTCAGCAGGTTGGCTAGTAGCTCTCTTGGGGTTCCCTGGTCCCTTTCATCCTTTATTTCTCCTCCTCTTGGGACAGTTTTAGAGGATGAATGGCTGCTCCTTTAGAGTCAGCTGACCTCACTCATTCACATCCTCTGGCTGGAACTCTGTCACATGACAATTCCTGACTATGAGGACACTGGGGAGTGTCTTCAGGAAAGGAAGGAAGGGAAGGGACTTTGGTGGGCCACTTGCAGGCTTTCCACATCAATTTTGTTATTCTCTACATGCTTCAGGTATATCGGGCACACATGCCATGGTACAGGAGGTCAGAGGACAATGTTGCCATGTAAGTCCACTCCTCTCCACCTTCTTTGAGAGAGCTTTTCTCTTCTTTTTTTTAATATTTTATTTATTCATTTTCAAGCAGAGAGAGAGAGAGAGAGAGAGAGAGAGAGAGAGAGAGAGAGAGAGAGAGAGAGAGAGAACACCAGGGCCACCACCTTGTGGGTGTGGCTTACGTGGGACCTGGGGAATTGAACCCAGGGCCTTAGGCACTAGAGGCAAGTGCCTTAACCTCTGAGCCATCTCTCCAGCCCAAGAGAGCTTTTCTCTTCTTTTGCTGCTGAATAGGACTAAGAGCTTCCAGATTCTCCTGGCACTGCCTCCCATTCCTATAGGTGAATTAGGATTACAGATGCACACCCCACTTTGTGTGCAACTTTACATGCATGCTGGGGGATTGAGCTCAGGTTTGGTAGGCCTGCAGGCAAGTGTCTTTAGCCACTGGACCATCTCCACAGCCCAGAAATTGACTTTCATACCACAAACTAGATAGTGATATTGTTCTTGCCATAATTGAAGTATGAACGAAAGGTGATGCTTTAACCCAGAGAACAGAACAGATACTCCACGTGTCCTTTGTTGGTGGCAGGAAGGGAAAATCGGGTTTATTTTATGTTGACTTAGGGCTTTCTCTTCCAAGAGATGTATTCTCTGTTCATCTTCAGTACATTGAGGCAGGCAGGATAAGACACTGACTGTGTCTCCTATGGGTGAAAGGCAAATTCAGGTAAGTGATGAATTTTGCAGAGAAGGTCTTGGGGTTACTGGGGAGGGATTATTCCCCGAGGGAGACTCTGATGGTCAGGCTGATGAGAGAATTTATGATATACAGATGAGTGGCTATTTCTTTTTATTGAGACAGGATTTCAAGTATCCCAGGCTGGCCTTACATTTACTATACAGCTGAGAATGACCTTAGATTTCTGATCCTCCAGCATCTACCTCCCAGGTGCTGGGATGACAGCCATGTAGCACCATGCCTGGTTTTATTCAGTACTGGGGAGTGAACCCTGGGCCTCCTGAATACTATAGAAACACTGTACCAACTGAACTGCATTCCCAGTCTGAATAGTTACTTCTAATCCTGATAAATTTTAATGTCTTAATAACTTTTTTTTTATGCCAGGACAGCAGCTGACCATGCGCCCAGATTACAGAATACCAGCTGACCATGTGCCTAGCTTCCAGGATAACAGCTGTTCCTAAATCCAGCTTCCAGAATATCATCTGATCATGGTCCCAGCTTCCAAACTCTTATAGCTACTCATCTGTGTTTTCTCATTCTATACATCATGTTACTTTTCTTTCTAAACATATAATTTACAGCTAATCTACCCAGTAAGAAAAAAAAAACAGAGCAAAGGATATAAAAGTGATTTTTAAAAATATATATATTTATTGTCCATAATGAGTTACATTATTTAGTGGGCAAATAATGAGTTGTTATCCCCAATTCCCCAATCCCCCCCCCCATATCAGTTAGCTATCCTCCTCCGTGGGCTGTCTGTATTAGTCCTTGCGGCAGGGGATATTTTTTTTAAAACCTCACCCTCAGAAGAATTCTTACTGCTCTTCTTTGAGACCATGACTTCCTCATTCATAAAACACTGCTTGAAACCTGCACTCTGTCACATCCAAGCAGGAGTCCACTGTTTTCATCCGTCTGCTACTTGTGCATTCTGACGAGCAGATCTTGGAGGTTTCCTATGTCAAAACATGTGGATTACTCGTTCTTTCTCGCAGCTGTGGAATGTGATTCTGTAGGAACTATTTATCTATGTAATTATGTATACATTTAAATCAAGTGTGAAATATTTATACATAAAGCACAAACACTCTTAGATAATATCCATAAATAAGGGCTATTTGTTTATCCATCAGTCAATCTGTTAAATCAAGAGTGGGGAAACTATAGCCCAATCCAATCTGCCACCTGTTTTTGTGATGACAGTTTTATGGGAACATAGTCACGCCCATTTATTTGTGGAATGGCAGAGTGAGGTGCTGTGGTTGAGGCTACATGTGTGCAGAGTTTAGAGTGTTTCCTGTCTGTCTTGAGGCAGGAAAACATAGGGAACAGTTTAGCAACCAGGATTCCACTTAACCTGGGCAGTAAACACAGCTCTTTCTGAACAGTGGACCTGGCATTCTATTACTAACCTGGGACCCCACCACCACCTGCTGTGAGCTGCAGGTGTACCCTGCTCCCATGGAGTACGTTTCTCCTCCTCTCGTGACCACTAGTTACTGCTGCTTTGTGGTGACTTTCTATTTAGTTATGTTGTTTTATATCTATCTGGAATTGGAAGGCAGGGTCATCTTGCTTGGGCTGGTTTGGGGGGAGTGCAGACAAAAAGGTAAACTGTACCTTAAGAAAAGTTTTAGGAAGAATTTCCTGCTTACCATCTTATGCCTAAGCATAACTGGGCATATATATACACACATATATATATTAATAGATATAATAGATATAATATTTAAATATATATATTTAAAATCTGATGTACCACAGGAAGAGGTAAGTGTGGTACAGAAAATGTTCTATAACTCAATCTGTGAATCAAAATAAAGACCCGCTCAATCTATGCCCCTGGCAGCTAACCATCCTTCCACGATTTCTTAAGAAGCAGCGGGGGGTACTCATAGGGGCTGGCTTCCTCTTCTGCGCAGGCAGCCCACTATTCCTCCTGGCAGCATCCTGTCACTTTGCTGTCAACACTTTCTTGCTGCTTTGAAGGAGACATCAAGGAGCTGGAAACTCCTAGAAAGAGACCATGGGTCACAGCTTCTGTAGCAAGCATGCAACCCGACTACCCATGAACTTTCTCCATTTACTTCTTTAATTCAACCTGTGTGAATTAAAACAGGCCCCTAGGGGTTGGTTTTTGCTCCTTGTTTTCTTACTAGAGGAGATTTGGGCGGTGACCATCTTTTTTTATATTCAAAGTTGCAATGAATATCGCTGTGTAAAGATTTTGGGTGAACATGGGGGACATTTTACATTTTTATAGATACTGTCAAGCTTCTTTCTGGAGAGCTTACTACAATCTACACACAACCATGAGAGGGCTTGAAAAGAACTGCTTCTATCCATCCTCACCAAGCACACTTACTGATCTTTGTTTTATGGACAATTATGAGAATATTTGAACAGCTTTGTGTATGTTCAGGAGTCATGTTTTCTCCCTTAAAAACCAAGTGGTGAAACTTTTTCTCACTTTTATAAAATGGAATGAATTTTTTTAAAAAATGTTTTTTTTAAAGCCACCAATATGCCCACTAATCATTTATTTTACCAAATCCTCTGAATGGCAGCACTGAGTTTGTCTTGAGAACACCTGACTGTTTGCCATACTGGAAATAATATAAAACCTATAAAATCAACATCGAGGCTTTTACTTCTTCCACTGGAAAAAAAGAAACTCTCAATGTGTTCTCATCTTTCTGGAAAAAGCCAAGTTTTCCAATAGTCTTGAGGATGAGAATATACTTAAACATAAATTTGGTGGGTATAATATATCCATTTAGCCATACAATAGTAGTAGTTTCACCCCTAGGGTTCCAGATACAAAATGGCCATGACATTCATGACCTTACAGTGGCTGATGTTACCCTACCTACACAAGACCTTCATAATGGGAGAAAATATGATGCATCAAAATAGAAGACAGACCAGTTAGAAAGAAAGGATTCAGTGAGGGGGATTTGGGTGGGGAAAAGGGAGGGTTGTGGGAAGAAATGATAATCATGGCATGAGCTTGTCAATAAAAACTTTAAAAAGAATATATTTAGGGCTGGTGTGGTAGTTTGAATAAATGTCCCACAAGAGATTCAAAACTGTATTAAAGAATTTTCTCCAGCCTTCTGGCTGGAGGAGGTGTCACTTTGGCCTGGCCTCTTGGGGTCTGGTGCTGAGGTATTTCTAAATTGAATGCAAAATTCTAGGGATACATATGCAAAAGAGCAGCCAGAACTCAAGTCTGGCAATCCTGTTGTTTTGTGAGTTACAGTGTTACAGTTGCTTGCTGGCTTTGGAGGTGCTGGGCTTCTGTCTCTACTTGGATCTGTGAAAGGGGGCCAGCCTTTCCTTAACTTCCTTTGCTTCTGTTACTTCAATAAATACTTTCCTCCCAAAACTGTACCTGGTTTGGAGATTCATCCCAGCGGAGTGTGGCTGACTATGACAGCTGGGGATATGATTCAGTGGTTAAGGCACTTGCCTGCAAAGCCTAAGGACCTGGATTCGATTCTCCAGTACCCACTTAAAACCAAATACACAAAGAAGTACATGTGTCTGGAGTTCGTTTGCAGTGGCTGGAGGCTCTGGTGTGTGTCTATTCTCTCTCTCTTTGCAAATAAATAAATAAATAAAAATATTCAAAAGTTTTACAATATTTTTATTTATCTGCAAGGAGAGAGAGAACGAGAGAGAGAGAGAGAGAGAGAGAGAGAGAGAGAGAGAGAGAGAGAGAGAGAGAGAGAGAGAGATTGACAATGCTAGGACCAGGGCCTCTAGCTGCTGCAAATGAACTCCAGACACATCCTTCTCTTTGTGCATCTGACTTTATGTGGGCACTGGGGAATTGAACCCAGGCTGTTAGGTTTTGCAAGCAAATGCCTTAACTGCTGAGCCATCTCTCCAGCCCCTCCCCCAATATTTTTTATAGTAGGTAAATAACAAAAATAGTCATTGTTTTAGTTTTCAAACATTTCTCTTTTATATTCTGTGGTAGTGTGTGTGTGTGTGTGTAGAATGTATGGTGTGGGGTATGCACTGTGTGGAGTATGTGAGGTGTGGGGTATGCACGTGTGTTGGTAGTATGTGTGGTGTGGGGTATGCAGGTGTGTGTGGAGTATGTGTGCTGTGCTATATGTATGTGACTATGCAGATCTAAAGGGCACAGGAGGATGTAGGTGCCCTGATCTGTTGCTTATCCATCATGTCCTTCCTTGAGATAGGATCTCTCTCAACCTGGAACTCCATTTTTGGTCTGGGGGCCCCAGAAATTCTCCAGTTTGCTACCTTTTCCCATGGACTGTGTTACACATATGTGTGTCTATGTCCAGCTTTTAATGTGGATTCTGAGCAGTTGGACTTGGGTGGTCTCTGGCCCACCCAGTCCCTCAGACTTAAGTGGCAAGTGCTTTTACCTGTTGAACCATCTCCCTGTCCCAAGATTCCATATTTTTCTTATCAAATTTATTTGTTAGGTCAAAAATATGCCTAGTACATATTGTTAAATGAAGTTCTTTTATATTATGTTTTATGTATATAAATATTTCTATATGTGTGTTATGAAACAATCCACTCTTCCTAAATTCACAGATATTAGATTTAACCACATGTGTTTTTATTATCCTTAGAACATGTCTAGTGCTTACCTAAGATATAAATGATATAAATTATGATAAATCATGTCAGTGGGCGATAGACCTCTGTTGCAGTCAGCTTTCTAGTTGCTGCGCAGAAAGAACCCAAACAAAAGGGGCTTGTAGAGGAGTGGGTTTATTTGGCTTATGGACTGGAGGGGAGACTCCATTCTGGCAGGGAAAATGATGGCATGAGCAGAGGGGTGGACATCACCTCCGCCACAGCACTGGAAATAGCGGCAGGAAGGTGTGCCAAATACTGGCAAGGGGAAGCTGGCTTATAACCCCAAAAGCCTGCCCCCAACAACACAACTCTAGTGAGGTTGTAATTCCCTAACTGCCATCAGCTGAGGATCGATCTATCACAACACATTCATTTGTTTGTGGGGGACACCTAGATCAAACCATGACAGCCTCATTTGGGCATGGTGAATCACTCTTTCATTGTGTTGTTTATTGTTTTGTTAACTTATTGCTGTGGACGTTTTATTTAAGATGTTGTATATCAGTATATTCATGTGCCAGACTGATTGGTTGCTCTTGTGTGTTTGACTCAGGTGGGTATCCCTGGAAGCAGAGCCTGGAACAAAGGTCCTGTGGCAGTGAGTGCTCACAAGAGAAGGGACTGGAAGAAGCAGTGTGTGCCAGGAAAGATCTAAGCAAGTGTTGTCTTCCTGAGCACTCTGACTCAGTGTGTTCTGTGCTGGTCGTGGGTGGGGGTGGGGGTGGAGGTGAGCCCTTCCTGCCAGGGCAGGAGAGAGTCACCCCCAGAAGCATCTGGGAACAACAGCTTACACTCTCCACCTCTGCTGGGGCCCTGGAGGGTGGGGAGGGGAGGAGAGATCAGGCTGAGCACTTCCAGGGCAGGAAGCTCTGTTCCCCCTTCCTTCTTCTCCAACTTTTCCTCCTCTGTTCCTCCTGTTTACCTCTTCCACAACCTCTTCCTCTTTTTTCCTTTGCTTCCCTCTACTCCTCTTCTTCCTCTCTTTCTCCTCTCTTCCTTTATTTGGGGGTGGAGGGGATGGGGATGGAATCCATGGTCTTGTACTTTCTAGGCAAGCACTCGGCCACCAATCCACATTTCCACCCCTAACTGTGCTCTTGAAAAGAGCTCCCCTGTAGCAAACTTGGAGCATATTTAGTTAAATTACTCTCCTTATTCTTTATGCCCCTGGTGACCACGATATAGGATTTTTTTTCTAAAAAATAAAAATCTGTATTTAGAGTAAAATGCTAAAATATCCCTTCACTTTCCTGTTCTCCTTCCTCCCCCAAATCAGTGTAGCAGTTCATTGTTATGTGTGAGTATGTGTGTGTGTATGTATGTATGTATGTATGTATGTATGTATATATATATGTATATATGTATGCATGCATTTGCATAGTCACTTACCTTTGTGAGAGCTCTGATGGTGACAGTAGAATGTGGCACAGCCATCCCATTCTGAGATGTGGACTTTGATGTGATTATTTACTCCAGTGAGAGGTGATCAACATTTTTTTGGCCACCATTTACATCTACATGTATAATATAAAGGGTTTGGATATTGAGTACAAATGTGGATTAGCGTCCAGGTTCTGTGAAGCTTTGAAAGTTCCAAATGGGGTGAGAGGAGGGAGATGAAAAATGATGTCATGTCTCCTGATTGCTAGTGAAATGTCCCTTCCAACTTTAGGAACGTCCTATTTTTTATAAACAATCTAATAGCCTCTTACTTGTCACCCTGATGGTTCTGTACTATTAGACTGAGTAGTCACGGTCTCAGAATATTCTTGACATTCCCCTAGGTGGGTTAAAAATATCTTTGATTTATTGTTGCCTCTGCTATTATTTGAAGATAGCAATATGCCCCGTTAGGAATGGCTACAGCTCAGAGTGCCCAGCCCAGTGCCTAGCACATCATAAGTTTCCAGTGAATTATAGCTGATTTATTGCATGAGCATTTTCCTGTGCCCATAATTGTTTGGGCATAGGTTTATAATTTTCTCCATTGGGGTATTCATAGCTAGCAGGTATACACAGACACATACCAACCTATCTTCTTCCAAAATAAAACACAAGAAAAATGCATGCCTGTGGGACTTAAATGCCCTCGTGGTTGAGCTGACAGATCAGACACGTCTTAGAGGACTGATTTCTTTTTTAAAAATATTTTCTTTATTCATTTTTAAGTAGAGAGATACAGAGAGAGAGAGAGAGAGAGAGAGAGAGAGAGAGAGAGAGAGAGAGAGAGAGAGAGAGAGAGAGAGAGAGCGCATCAGGTCCACCACCTTGTGGGTCTGGCTTATGTGGGTACTGGGGAATTGAACCAGGAGCCTTAGGCACTGGAGGCAAGTGCCTTAAAGGCTGAGCCATCTCTCCAGCCCGAGGACTGATTTCTTCTTATAAATGACAGCCCAGAACAGTCAGCTGGTGTCTCCCACTCTTCCTCCTTTTAGATATGTGGAAGATAATACAAATTGAGAAATCTTATGCTCAAGCAGAAAATGAAAAATTCTACCAATTGCAGCCCAGCTAGTTACTAGAGATGGCCCAGTCCGTAAAGCGTTTGCCTCACAAGCATGAGGGCCTGAGTTTGGTCCCAGAACCTATGCAAAATTGCAGACATGGTGGTGTGCACCTTAATCCTAGCAGTGGGCAGGCAGAGATAAGAGGATTCCTGGAGCTCATTGGCTAGATGGTCTAGCCTAATTGGTGAGCTCCAGGCCAATATGAAACCCTGTCTTTAAAAGAGGTGGATGTTGTAGACACTGGAAGTTGTCCTCTGGCTTCCACATGCTCACACTTGTGTGCCTACACATGTACAAACATGCATGCCCACATCTCTCTCTCTCTCTCTTTCTCTCTCTGTCTCTCTCTCATACATATACAGGTGAAACACACAAACGAACAAACAAGCCTCATCCTTACAACAGCTCAGCCATGTGCAGTGATTTCCTCTCTGGAAACTCATCATCCCTCCTTGCAGAGCAGTGTGGAGGGAAGGTGGGGGCTTGGGAGTTAATTCCCCTTTCAGCATCCCTGTCCTCCTGGAGGGCTTCTGGAGGTCAGGCGGTATGCCTGTTGCAGAGGGGATCATTTGTGGGAACAAATGGACCTGAAGCCCAATTCTAGCTTGCTAATAAGCAGCTCCATCTCTCATTCTTTTGAGAACGAGGTCTTTGAAGTGCCTATGATTTCAAGATTGCTAATTGTGTGTGACCTCCTTGGGGAGATGCCAAGTGCTAGGATCCTGCGGCTTCTCACTGGAGAGGAAACCTAAGGGCAGAGAACGAGAGGAAATACCTCAGGGTCTGGGGAAAGTAAAATCATGTTCCTTTTCCTGGATGCCTGGATGGGGAAGCCACAAAGCGCTTTGGGCACTACTTAGCAGCTGTGTCAGTTGGAGAGACCCCCTAAGTGCCCCCAAGGAGTGTGTCAGTCTTTCTTACAAAGGTTTCCCATGGAGCTGAGTGGCCTTGAGTTGAATTACAATTGTGTATCCGTTCTATATCTAGCTTCTAAAGCTCCTAGCAGGTCTTTTGATGTGTGTGCATTTTCCCAGCTTGGAGGTTTTGCTGGCAAAATGCATGGTTGGCAGTGGGCACAGCCCTGGCCTCTGCAGAGCTGGCAGGGAGTAGGGTAATGTACTCAGCACCCACAGAGCCCAAAGTCACTTGAAAGAGATGATTATGGTCTCTAGACAAAGTTGGCAGCAAGATCAAGGGGACCTTAGGTCTCAGTCTTGGCCACATTGTTTGGGTTCATGGAGTTGATAGCCTCAACAAACATTTAATTCATTTTCAGGCATAAAGAGGAAAATGACCTTCCAAGCCATGCAGAGAAGGGTGTGAAAAGAGATGGGGTGGCTACAAGGAGGGAAGATCAGAGGAGGGATGAAAGGCGGATGCATGCGTAGCTGCTCAGTGGCTCTCCTTCCGACCTCCTGACCTAAGAAATCCCCATGGTATGAGGCAGAGGAGGCACCTTAGCTCTTGATGGATGGAAGGCAGTGCTGGCCAGCAGAGCTTTTGCAAGGCTGTCTGAAAGCCACACCAGCAAAGCTGCTTGACATGTTTGCACTAAGCTTTTATTTTGCAAACTGCTGTTGTAACTGGGTGTGGTGACTCAAAAGAGTTTTGGGTGTTTGAATGAATGAATGAATATCCTCCTGGAGGCTCATAGGGTTTGAATACTTGATCCTCAGCTGGTGGCAACTGGAAAAACTTGTGGGAGGTGGAGCCTTGCTGGAGGAGGTGTGCCACTGAGATTTATCAGTCCAACCTCACTGCGTAGAGCTAGCTCACTCAGATTACTTCCTTCCCTTGCTGTTGTGATAAGATGGGACACGCAGTTGTTGGTGGTGCCATGTTTTCCACTTCATGATGAAAATTCCCCTTGTGACTATGAGCCCTCCCTGCTCCAAAAAACAAACAAACAAACAAACAACAACAAAAACCCTTTCCTCCCATTAGCTGCTTCTGATCAGGTGTTTTGTTCCAGCAATGAGAAAGTAACTCAACACCTCTAACCAGAGCACTCAGAAGTGGAGGCAAGAGGATAGCTGCAAGTCTGAGACCAGAAGACCTTGTATCAAAAGTTCAAAAACAGAACAGAAACAAATAAATAAGCAACTATGGATTTTCATGTACTAAGGCTCACTTGTCCCCCACTGTCACCTGGAGGAAGCCATAGGAAGTTAGCTTGTCCTTCCTCGTGTTCTTGGTTTACCACCAGTCACCCTCCATCTGGGCTTTATAATTGCCTCAAAAGGAGAATGTTGGGCTAGGGAGATGGTTCTGAAGGGAAAGAGCTTGCTGTGCAAACATGAGGGCCTGAGTTCAAATCCCTAGCACCCATGTAACAGCTGGGTATGGTGGGGTTTCAGCTATAATCCCAGCGCCGAGGAGGTGGAGTCAGTCAGATACATAACACTCAGTGGCTGGCTAGTCTAGCTGAACCTGGGAACTCTAGGTTCAGTGAGAGGCACTGTCTCTCAGCAACTGAGGATGCTTGGCTTCCACAAACATGTGCACACATGTATACAAGCACCTACCAATGTGTACTCCACACATGCATTCAAAACACACACACACACACACACACATAGATAAACAGGCAATAGAAGGAAAATGTTTCTTTTTTCACAATATAAAGCAGCATTTCTCCTCATTCTGAGTGTCCAGTTCAAACTGGTTGTAGTCACTAGTTGATATAATGAAGGCAGTTAACAGTTATATGCACTTATTACCCATCATGCACTGTGTATAGATTAAACAACTCTGAAACAATCCTAGGAGGTAGATACGATGATAATCCCCATTTCTACACACGAAACCAGGTCACACAGAGAGTAGATAACGTGCTTCAGAACACACTAGGTAAATCAGTGACAGAAGTTACATGAGCCTACATTAACTGCCACAGGAAAATTCAATTGTCCAGAGTCTATATGTTTTAAAACAAAACTAATGTGTCTAGGATTTGATCAGAATTGAACCATATTAGTGGCTCTTACATTTGGGTTTAGTGTATAGTTAATCATCCAATTACCCATATCCATTTTATCAAACCTCACCAAACCATGAAAAACCATATGTGGCAGTTTGAATGTATGGCCTCCTAGACTCAGGTGTTTTTGATTAGAGATGAGAGAGAGACACAGAGAAAGAGAGAGAGAGAGAGAGAGAGGGAGAGAGAGAATGTGAATGGGTGCACCAGGGTGTCTTGCCACTATAAAAGAACTCCAGATGTATGTATCATTTTCTGCATTTGGCTTCAAGTGGGTGCTGGGTAATTGAACCCAGTCCATCCGGTTTTGCAAACAAGCACCTTTAACCACCGAACCATCTCTACAGCCCCACCTTAATGCATTTGTGGTACAGTAATCATCTATTTGTAGGACATCCATCTATTTGGGACATTCCAAAATTGTCCTTTGACATTCTCTGCTTTGGGGGAAATTCACAAGGGGACCCTCTGTCTCCAGTGCTTCTATTCAGGTGGCACACTGTGCCAATGTGTTCACCTGCTGGTGACGCTCACCCTGGGCACCTAGTGAAGGTGATGTCCTACAGATCTGTCCACTGAGGTGCCTTGTTTTCCTTCATGTTACTAAGCAGATGGTGGCAGATGCTTCATAAGCGTATCAGTATCTGACTCCAGATCACTCTCTTCCTCTCACTTTTATTATCAATGCTTTTTATTTAAATGTCATCCAAATGCCATTTAATTTACCCACCCATGTGTACAAACCAGTGTTTAAAAATCATATTTGCAAGGTTGTACACTTATGAACATTATCTACTTTCAGAACAGTGTCAGCACCCCAAGAAGCCGCCCAACTGCATTCTCCATTGCTCCCCATTACTCAACACCCCAAGAAGCAACCCAACTACATTCTCCATTGTTCCCTGTGACTCCTTTCCTCAGACGCTAGTGACCACTGAAGCTTTTTCATGGTTCTCTAGATTATGTTATCCACTGATTTGCGCATCTATTGATAATTTTTCAATAATTATTATTGCGCTTCTTTTTCTAAATGAGATATTCTTAAACTATATACTTCTGAAAACTAGAAATTAGAGAGAGAGAGATTCAGCCAACGCAATCAACTTATAGCTACTATTAGTACACTAGTTGTACGCTCAGTAGAGCCCTGTTGTCTGTAGGCATCTGTGATTCTCTCACACTGAGTGTCCTGTTCTGATGATGGGTTAGGGGGTCATGGTCATTGTCTGTCACTGAGGTTGTTGATAACATTGCACAGAGTTCACTTCAGTGACCTCGTGTGGGTCATTAAATGGGAGGATTTGCAGGGGGCGTATTCTCTTTTCCTTTCCAGATTGACAAGAAGTGATTCTGGCCATGTGATATTTTCCTTTACAACCAGGAAACAGGTCCTCTTTGTCATTCCATGTGATGCATTTCCATTATTAGCCAACCTCCTCCAAGTCCACCCCACATGAGATGATCTACCTGGCTAGGCTCTAGATCATGCATTGCTTTGAGAGTGAACATGCTTAGCTAGGTAGCTAAAGGATGCAACTGATGGCTTGGCATTCATTTCCCTCATGCTTCCTGCCAGTCACAGGGAACAATCACAGCTATCTATATTTGTTCATTATTTCACTCTAGCTGTCTTGAGCCACATCAGCTTCCGTAGTACTCTCCCTTGGAGGTGTGCTAGAAGTATATTCCTTGTGTGTGCTCTGATTAAATACAGCATTGCACAGTTCTTTGGGGTGATGAAATTTTCTTCTCATGAAACACCACCCTGCTGACCTCCAGATCTTATGCTCCGGTGGCTGAATCTCAAAGTACATTTATTTCTAATAAAATCAATCACTTTAGCTTGGGTCAATAAATCAAGATATTGAGGTATATTTAGCTAGCGTTCTTAGCTTTGGGAACTCTATATGGTTATACATTTTGTAGGTTTCTTGAATCAAGCATTGTTTGCATTTATTAATTGTTTAATGTATGCCAGGGATTGTATTAGCTACACTACATAGATTATTTCATTAGCATAAAGTTCCTTTTCGCTATGTCTGTTCCTCTATCATACAACATAAGTGGAGTTTCTTAGATTAGAAATATCTTAGGTATAGCTGTATTTTCATTAAGGTCCTGTAGATTTGAGGAAGGGGTTAGTTTCAAAGGATTCTGGGAAATAACACCAGGACTGGGCAGTTGTTCTCCACAGAAATGTGAGGATGGGGCTGTAACTGAGCAGCCTTGCACATGACCACATTGCATTCTGGGTATTTCCCAGCAAGGATCAGTATGTGGACTTGTTCACTGTCACCCTGAGCAATGATAGGAAGATCAGGTCAACAGAAAAGGATGGTCAAATCTTCTTAAATTAAAAACATTTCTACATGTTACGAGAGCTAGGTATTATTATTTCTCATAGTTCATTTGTTAAGGAACTTTGAATCTTAGAGAGGAGAGCAATGTGAGGAAGCTCCTGTACTTATAATATGCCTTGGCTGGGATTCAACCCAGGATGAGTCAGATTTCAGAGCCCTTGCTTTCCATGTGTTCTCTATGATCCAGTGTGTTAGAGTGACCGTAACCATGGAAGTTGTTTGCTCATGGCATTCCTGGTATCCAGTGACATTTACCATTTATTTTATTTTTTTAAAAAATATGTTTACTAATTTGTGATAGAGATAGATGAGATAACAAGATAGTTAGCTAGCTAGATGATAGCTAGAGATAGACTGGGCAACCCAGGGCCTCTTGCTACTGCAAACAAACTCCAGACACATGTACCACATTGGCCATTTGCCTTTATGTGGGTACTGGGTAATTGAACTGGAACAAGTAGGTTTTGCAAGCAAGAACCTTTAATTGCTGCAAAATTTCTTAAGCTCTGTCATATATTTTAGACAAAATCGTTTTATCTAGAGGATGACTGGTTATCATTTTTGTTACCACACGGCTATTTATGAGGTTAAAATCATCTTACCACCTTTAAGACCTCATTGTGTTTCTTGCGTCAAAGAAAGATATGTGATAGGCATACTAAGATCAATTTTGTCAGAACATTTGGCCATTTTTTGGTGGCTGAGAATGGGATTCATAAAAATGCAGAAGGTTACTCATGCTTCACTCAGGAGTTGCCTAGGTCAAGGTTGTGAAGGGAAGAATGGTGCCTTCATTGTGAAGAGGTCATTAAAACCATTGGCTTAAAGTGTGGGGGGAGGCAGGCAATTCTCAAAGGGGTAAGGGACACATGGGAAATTCTCAATAATCTAGTCTCAGCATAGATGTGCGTGAATGGCACAGGAGAAAGATGAACACTTGTAGGGAGAAGTACTTCCAATGTTGGGTGTCAGACTTTGGGCAATTTGCATTATAGAGTTTTAAGATGAGGACTTTGCATACACAGCTAGAGTTCACTCCTGGAGCTTATATGTCTTTCACAGTGAAGGGAATAATCACAGCTCTTTATATTTACTCATTATTTCATTCTAACTGTCTTAGCCACATCGGCTTCCATAGTAATCTCTCCTGGAGTTGTGCTAGAAGTATATTTCTTGTGTGTGCTCTGATTAAATGCAGCATTGCACAGTTGGAGGTCCTTGGTCTGGGCTATTGCTTCCAAGATGCCAAGAATTTGATGAGGTTGTATGTGCTGTCTTGGGAGCTATGCTTGTTCACAGTGTCAGCAAACTCCATGTGAAAAATACAGTACCTCAAAACACCCCCAAATACTGGATCTTTCTTACCATCTTCCATAAAAGAATTCAGCCATAGCTCATGCCTCTCTAATGGACAGGGAACAGAGAAAAGTCAATGGCTTTGGACATAGTAGTTTAATTTATGCAACCAACCCTTTTTATATTCTAAGATAGAATCATAAATCTCTTTTCGTTATTCATATGCAAATGACAAGAGGCTCACACACTCCTATAATGGATGACAGTCCATAATGATCCTGCCTTATTCAAGTTTAATGGAGAAGAAAAAACACATATGTCCTTACATGACCCAGGTTTCTTCTGCGTGTTTATAAGACACAGAGGTAAAATAGGATGGTGGAAGACATATGTTCCTTATAGTACAGGTGCTGAACACAGTCCACGCTAAGGGTTCAATGATTAAATAATTATGGCCAGTCAACAATTCTCCGTTATTTATGGTCCTTGCATCGCCGACTCCTACCGTTCAATGATCTTCCTGTTTGCCTTCATTAGATAGTGGGCAGGGAAAGCAGCAGACCATAATAGCCGCATTTTACTCTTGTTTTTCTTTAATGGCATGTTACACATTTTAAATTACTCTCAGAGACTTTTATTAATTATTTCTTTCAACAGCTATGGTAATAAATTATGTGATTGCCAAGACTAAGCAACCTGCTCCATAGCAGTAAGTTAAAGAAATACAACCACAAACTGGTCATTGAATTCGTATCAGCAGTTTTCTTTCAGGGGTGAGAGAGTGGCTGAGCGCTGGTGACTCAGGCTGTTAATCCATCTGGACATCCTGTGATCCTCTCTCTGCCAGTTCCATCCATACAACAGGCTCTTCCTCATGGTGGCAAGACATGGCCAAGTGCTCCAAGTCACATCCTACCTTCCAGGAGATTCCAGGGTGTTAGAAGGTGTTTAGTCTTTCCAGCAAAAGTCCCAGGCTCTTCTTGGGTTTTACATATTCATCTTTGAGCCAATCACAGTGACTGAGAGAATGTGGCTTTCTGATTGGATGGGCCTATGTCACATGTGCATCCAAGAGTTGGAAAGTGAATGTCAAAATCCATCTGAATCTATAAACCTTGTGGTTTGCAAACTGGAGAGTCATGACTCCCCCAAGAAGTCATCTTCAGACACGGGAAAGTGGACGCTGGTCAAATCACCATTGTCCCTTTTGCTGAGTCAGGAATGGTTTACAAAGTCATTATCTTCAAGACATCATCTCAGCCAAGACAAGAACTCATACTTCCTGTCACAGTCAGCCACACGCGGCTGGGATGAATCTCCAAGGCACACACGATTATGGGGAGGGAAATATTTATTGAGCAAATCCAGGGGAAGAAGTTAAGGAAAGCCTGGCCCCCTTTCACAGAAGCAAGCAGAGACAGAGACAGAAGCCCACCACCAGCCCCACAAGCAAGCACACTCCAAACTAACAAAAGGAACTCCAGGCTTGAGCTCAGACTGCTTTTTGCATATGTATAGCTAAAATTCCAGACCCACTCCAGAAATACCTTAGGGCTGAACCCTAGGATCTGGCCAAGGTGACACACTTCCTCTAGCCAGAATTGGCTGGAGACAATTTACAATTTTAATAAACCCTTAATTATTTGGGGGACATTTATTCAAAACTACCACAC
>PVHP010005871.1:0-63040 GCA_004024765.1 Zapus hudsonius
CGACAGCCTTATTTTTGTTGCTCAGAATTGATCTGGCTATTTGAGGTTTTTGGTGCTTCCAAATGAACTTGAGGATTGTTTTTTCTATTTCAGTGGAGAATGTCATTTGAATTTTGATGGGGATTACATTAAATCTGTAGATGGTTTTTGGTAAGATAGACATTTTCCCAGCATTATTTTTTTAATTTTTGTTTTTTGAGGTAGGGTTTAGTCCAGGCTAACCTGGAACTCACTCTGTAAGCCCAGGCTGGCCTCGAATTCACAGTGATCCTCCTACCCCACTGGGATTAAAGGTATGAGCCTGTTTTCATTGTGGCATTCCTTCACTTCCTTAGGTTTATTACAAGGTACTCAATTTATTTTTGAGACAACAATGGCCACTTCTGAAGAAATTAGTCTGACTGATGAGTCTAAACCATTTTTATAGCCCAGGCTGTCCTGGAAACCCCCACCCTTTAAAATAAAAAAAACTTTTTATTGGCAGCTTCCATATTTATAGACAATAACCCATGAAAATTCCCTCCCCCAACCCACTTTCCCCTTCTCAAATCCACCCTTCAACACATCCCCTCCCCCTCAGTCTTCTATTTTGGTGTCATCTTTTTTTTTTTTTTTAATGTAGAAGTGTCAGGCACTGCAAGGTCATGAATATCAAGGCATTTTATGTCTGGAAGATTGCACTGTGAGCAGTCCTCCCCTTTGTTTGGCCTTTACAGTCTTTCCTCCACCTCTTCCACAACAGACCCTGAGCCTCAGGAAGTGTGACAGAGATGTCTCAGTACTGAACACTCCACTATGGTGTATTTTGAGTCATCCAGTGGTCACCACCATCTGAAAAGAGAAACTTCTCTAGCCAAAAGTGAGAGTAGATTTAATATATGGGTATACACATTAAAAAGTGCTTACAAGGCAGTTTGTTAGACATTAATATATGCAGTTAGCAAAACAGCAGACAATACTCCCCTAGGGTTTATGACATTCCCTCCTAGGTCTTTAGTACCAGGCATGTATCCCCTCTTGTGGAGCAGGCCTCCAGTCCAATTATAGGGCGCCTGGTTTCCCCCTTAACAAACATGCCACTATTGCCCCAGTTGGCCCATTTGGCCTGGCTGGCCAGTCTTATGGCTTTTAAGGTCCACTGCTGTTCATCACCGTTGATGACTTCTCTCTCCCATAGGGCTGCAGGCAGCCATAGCTTTTTCCAGCTTTCTGTCAGCTGGTTAACAGGGAAGGTCTATAAAGTTGCTTATGTTTTTGTTTTCAGTCTCCCATTAAAAGATGTGCAAAACC
The DNA here is from genome assembly GCA_004024765.1 of Zapus hudsonius. NCBI lineage: Eukaryota > Metazoa > Chordata > Mammalia > Rodentia > Dipodidae > Zapus > Zapus hudsonius. The sequence continues at coordinate 1,291 of PVHP010005871.1, forward strand.
TTACAATCCCACCTTTTATGACAAAACCTATGATTATGGTGGCTTTACAATGTTTGATGACTACTGTGAATGAATTGAGGGATATCCTTTGTGGAGAAGAGGTGGTTTTGACAGACTGTCTCGGTCATTCACAAAAAGGCACGTGGTGTCCCATGCTTCCTCTAGAAGAGATTATGATATGAGCCCTCTTTGAGGACCCTCCCCAACACCCCCACCCCCGTCAAGGTGGCTAGAGTGGTAACAGAGCTGGGAATCTTCCTCTTCTCTTCCTCCACTACCTCCACTAGAGGAGGGTAGAGGCTTCATTTATTTGCAAGGAGTGGGAGGGAGAGAGAGCACACCAGGGCCTCCACCTTGTGGGTCTGGTTTATGTGGGTCCTGGGGAATTAAACCCAGGGCCTTAGGCACTGGAGGCAAGTGCCTTACCCGCTGAACCATCTCTCCAGCCCTCCCCCCACACACAAATTTTAACTGTTTGTGCCTGCCAGGGTGTTTTGCTACTACTGAAAATTGATGCAAACACTATTTTGTGGCCAGCTTTCCATGGGTGCTAGGAATTGAACCTGGGCTGGGAGGCTTTGCAAGCCAGTGTCTTTAAGCATTCAGCCATATAATCTCCCAGCCCCTCTCTCCTTTTTTTTTTTTTTTTAAACTGTATCCAGCTTTATTAAAGACACTTTTATAAACAATCATAGTATTTTAGGCAGGACATGGGCAAACACTCATTAACAGTATTCAAGAACTTTCAAACTCCCTTCTTGTATGGACTACCAAAATCAGAAAGCCACTATAAAATCCAACAAAGTCTTCATCTGATGCTTTTGACAGGAAAAGTTTAGAGTGAGGGTTGGCAACTTAAAAAGTTGTTTAACAACTTTTCACCCGCCGTTACTGCATCACTGCAGCACTTTCTTATGTGTCAGAATCAGATGTTAGGATGGCATGTGTGGTTTGAATGGATGTCCCCCAATTAAAGAGTTTTATTAAAAACTTGTCTCTATACTGAAACAAAATAGAGACTAAGTGAGAGGGAAGGAGATATGAGGGAGGGTGGGGAAAGAGGGAGATATAATGGCTTATTGTCTATAATTATGGAAGCTATCAAGTTAAAAAGAACAACTTGTCTCTAGCCTCCTGCCTGGAGGGCGTGTCATTGTGGATGGATCCTAGAGTCCAGCCCTAAAATGCTTCTGGGGCAGATCTGGAAATTCCAGCCTAAGGTATGAGAGAGCAGTCTGAGCTTTTCCTGGAGTTCCTACTGTTTGCTTTTGGAGGTGCTGGTGGTGGTTTTTTCCTCTCTGCTTGGATCTGTAAGCTTCAAATAAATCTCTTCTTCCTCTCATAACCTGTGTTAGGGAATTCATCCCAGCAACTGACTATGACAGCATGTAATAGTTAGCAGTCATGTTTGGACTTTGAATTATCATAGGTCCAAGTTTAAATGAGGAGTTACCTCATTATCATATCCTCAAAATCTTTTATTTCTTGGCATTTCGAGGTAAGGTCTCACTCTAGCTGAGGCTGACCTGGAATTTACTCTGTAGTCTCAGGGTGGCCTCGAACTCACAATGATCCTCCTACCTCTGCCTCCCAAGTGCTGGGATTAAAGGCATGTGCCACCACATCCAGCTCCTCAAAATGTTACTTTTGATAGCATCAGGCTAATTTATAATCTAGAAAACCGACAGGACCTCAGACAGATCCAGCATCTGACACACTGCCAGCTCATGTCTGCAATGTGGAGCTCAGCCAACACAGTCCATGAGCTCCTGCTGCTTGCTTCATTTTTTCTAAGCTCTGTTCTGTGTCTCCACAAAACTTCAGTTAGGCATTTTGATTTTTTTTTTCAAGGCAGGGTCATACTCTACCCCAGACTAACCTGGAACTCACTCTGTAGCCCAGCCTGGCCTCAAACTCAGTTATCCTCTGTCATAGTCCGCTCACAAGCTGCTGGGATGAACCTCCAAACAAGACACAGTTATTGTAATGAAAGGATTTACTGAAACTTCAGATCCAAGGGACCTTACATAAGGTGAAAGAGGCTTGCCCCTCTTTTACAGGTCCAAGAAGAGGGAGAAACCAATCACTAACACCACATATTTACCAACAAAATAGGCCCTCAGAAGTGAATACCACTGTTTCCTCACCACCCTATGTCGTATTCAAGTCAGTCCGATCAGTATGGGAAGGAACCACACAAAGGTGAGCACCAGAGGCAGGGATCACTGGCAACTACCTGAGGCTGGCTATTCCTGGGGAAGCCCAGAAACCCTGTAGGAGTTTTGAACCAGTTCCCATCCTCCTTTACTAATGCTACTCCACGTCATTAAGGCCCCAAGAAAAAAATCTTATTTCAGAAATTTGCAGACAGTGACTCACAAGCAGTGGTGGAAGGAAGGGATGGATATGAAGAAAAACTGACATAACAGACAGGCAGGCTGAAGGTCTCCAGTCCAAGGACCATGTCTAGAGAACTGGAAGAGAGTAGATGACCTTTAGGGAAAGGAGACACAGGCTGTCCCTCTGTTTAAGGATGACGAGTTGCATAAAACACAAGTGCTTACCTTGCTGGACGAGTGACTCCTCCCTTTACCACTCCCAAGGGAAGCCTGATGTCTAGTTTGGCCTGCTTGTGTGAACTGTCCTGTATTGTCCTAACTCCAAAGAGGGCTTGAGAATGAGATCCTCAAGTCCTGACTGGAACTGAGCTGGACTGGATTTGAACATAGGACCTTTATAGGGGTATTATGTTAAAATGAGGCTGTTAGAGTAGGCCTAACAGGTGTTAGGTAGCCTGGCAGGTGTCCTTGTAAGAAAACAGGAGAAAGAAACTAGGGATATACAAGCACAGAGGCAAGTTCCAGGAGGATGTCAAGATGGCAGCTACCTGCAAGCCAGGAGAGGCCACCAGGAGAACCCAACCCTGACACCTGGAGTTCCAGACATCCAAACAGAGTATCAACCTGTTGCTTAAGCAACCAAGTTCTGTGGTGTTTTCTTTGGGCAGTCATAGTAAACGATTCCTGAGCCCTCAGGCCTGCTTTGTGATGCTGAGTTTTCTGTGAACTAACTCCTGACCTCAGCTGGGCAGACATAAAGACAGCATTCCCAGAGTCAAGGAGCCAGGCTCTGGGCTTCCCTGAGGAGAGTGGGCCTGCCACAGAGCCATAAATGGAGAGTGGTCAGAGAATACTTTTATCCCACATTCCTTCCACAAGGTTCTTGGTCGCTGAAGGCAGTTTACAGGCTCTTGGGGCCACCTCCATAGTCCTGGCCATCTTCTCTCTAGTGAGAAAGCACCTTCAGGATTCGTTCCCGTACTTCTTTTGGGCCCAAGGACACCATCATCTCAGCCACAGGAGGGCCTTGCTAGGAAAAAAGAAAACACTGACATAACCACCTTAAACTACATAAGACATTTATGCCTCAGTCTATACAAGTCACTCCAGGCCAGCCCTGACCTTTGTCTTACACTCCAAAAAATGAGAGCTTGCATTTCATTTCATTGATTTAGTTAACTGCTTATTTTTGCAGTGCAGGTCTTCATGTATACTAGCTAAGTGCTTCATTGCTGAGTTATGCCTCCAGACCCCCTGAGACTCAATGAGGCTAGTTCCCAGAAGCCTGCTTCCAAGTACTAGGAAACTAGTGATTTGTCTCTGCTGGTTGTTCTCAATAACATCCATGAAGGTGGCAGCGGTGTGTTCCTCTCCAGGACTGCTCCTGGCAGCAGGGGGTTTGTGCACAGAAGCTCTGTTGAGTGAATGAAGGATTGATCCCACATTTCGGTCACCTTTTATCCCCCAAACTGGGCCTAGTACCTGACACTAATCAGCAATGGTCAGCTGAAAGGATACATGAGGGGCCTGCAGGCAATATTCCAGCCCAGCTCCCGCCTTACCAGCTGTCCACTGAGGGCCACTCGAAGGAGCTTCATCACGTGACTGTGCTTAGTCCCTTCCAGACCTTCTGACAGCTTCTTCAGGTCTGCATTTAGCACATCCTGAGTTAAGCTCGAACCAGCTCTTTCTAAAAGCCTAGAAGAGGGCCAGTCTGTAAGGAGCCTGCAGGGCCAATGGCAAGCAGGTAGGAGGGAGAACAGAACTTCACAAGACTGAATCATCTCTAGCACAAATCAGGCTTTATGGGAGGAAGGAAAAAAAAAAAAACCCAACAACCTCTCCCATCTCGCAGCCCAAGTTAGAAAAGTCAGAAACAATGAAACAATGATGGGACCACATACATTCATGACACAAGCTAGTGGGCAGAAACAGGAACAAGACGGAACCAGGATCTGCTGTCATGAAATGGCTCTTTAGGTTTTCTCACCTGTAAAATGGGGGTAACAATGGTACCTGGGCTGCATAGGGCTATGATGGCAAGTTACAGTGCCTGCATACAAGGTAAGTACTAAAAAATGTAAGTAATAAAAGAAGAGAATATGTTTCAATTAAAAGTTTAAAAATTAGTATTTGGAGCTGGGTGTGGTGACATATGCCTTTAATCCCAGCACTGTGGAGACAGAAGCTTTGCAAGGAGGATCATCGTGTGTTTAAAGTCAGCCTGGCTACAATGAGACCCTACCTTGAAAAAAAAAAATTGGTATTTGGGCTGGGGAGATGACTCAGTGCTTAAAAGGCTTGCTTGCAAAGCCTGCTGACCTGAGTTTAATTCCCCAGCATCTACGTACAGCCAGTTGCACAGTGGTGCACAGGTCTGCAGTGGCAAGAGGCCCTGATGCACCTGTTCTCTTTTTGCCTGTCTCCCTGCAAATAAATAAACACATAAAAATTTAAAAATAATAATTAGTATTTATTACATCCCAAAACTCAAGGAGAGGATCTGAAAAGAAATTTAGGAATGATTTGTACACAGGACATGAGAATAGATAATCTCTGAGAAATTTTCTGGCCTGGTGAGGGAGAAGTCTTTGGGAAGGAGAGTGAGGAACAGAAAGAAAGCAATCAGGAGCCTAGGGTCTAGAATGGCCTTCTCCACGCACTGCAGCTCTTTCCCACAAGCTGCACATGGAGCATGTGCAACCATCTCACACTGGAGGCAGTGAAGCTGACGTCCTCTCCAAAGGCAGGCCTGAGGTTCAAGATTTCCCCAGTCATTGGAGCTGTACTGGGAAACCATCTGTCCCAGTGCTGACTCAGTCAAGGCAAGAGACAGAAGTAGTGGAGTGAGTAGATTCCAGAGCAACTTCCCAGTTCTAAGATTTCATCAGAGATTCCAATTTGAGACAGGAAGGCCTGAAGCTGGAGATCTTCACTGTTATCTGTGACCTAAGAAGCCAGTTCTGCTCAGTAAAGGGTGCATACAACCACGTTCTCAAGGTCAGCTCAGTGTGAAGCACTGTGAGCTCAGGGAAGTGCTGGGAGGGAACAGCACACAGACCCCTTTGGCAAGCAAGCTGGTCCCAGGGCATCAACACTAAACTGGGCTGTAAATTGGCACCTCAGCCTCTGTAATTACATAAAGCAGCATGCCCCCTTGCTAAAGCCAGCTTGGGTTGTGGTTTCTGCCAGATATTTAAATTCTGTTACTATTTGCGAGGCAGAGGTAGGAGGATCTCAGTGAGTTCAAGGCCACCCTTCACCCTTCATGTATTCTAGCTAAGTGTGTGTATATATATATATATATATATATATATATATATATATATATATATATATATATATATATATATATATATTTTTGGTTTTTCGAGGTAGGGTCTTGCTCTAGCCCAGGCTGACCTGGAATTCACTACGTAGTCTCAAGGTGGCTACGAACTCATGGCGATCCTCCTACCTCTGCCTCCCGAGTGCTGGGATTAAAGGTGTACACCACCATGCCCGGCTAGTTCTATTAAAATCTTATTTCAGGGACTGGAGAGATTTCTCAGTGGCTAGTGTGCTTGCCTGCAAAGCCTAATGACCTGAGTTCAATTCCCCAGTACCCACATAAAGCCAGATGCATAAAGGGGCACATGCATCTGGAGTTCCTTTGCCATGGCTGGAGACCCTGATGTGCCCATTATCTCATTCCCTCTCTCTGTCTCTCTCCTGGCAAATAAATAAAAAAAAATTTTTAAAGATGTAATTTGTAGGGCTGGAGAGATAGCTCAGCGGTTGAGGCACTTGCCTCCAGTGCCTAAGGCCCTGGGTTCAATTCCCTAGTACCCATGTAAGCCAGACCCACAAGGTGGTGGACCTGGTGCATGCGCTCTCTCTCTCTCTCTCTCTCTCTCTCTCTCTCTCTCTCTCTCTCTCTCTCTCTGCTTGAAAATGAATAAAATTTTTTAAAAAAGGTGTTATTTGTATACTAAATTAAAAACTTGAGAAAAAAATGTTAGTTACCAGAAGATCTGGGCTCATTCTACCTTATAGTGATGAGATGTAACCAAGAACGGTTGAAGCCACTAAGCCCACTGCCCATGTCCAGGAAAGAACCTGGGCCCTCTGGGATGCCTTCCTCACTAAAGATGCCAGTGAGTGAATGTTTGTGGGCTGTTGGATGAAGGGGGCCATAGCAGGGAGACAGTGGGAATGTGGGCCTGAGCCAAGTCTGTGGATACTCACCCCAGTACACGCTCGGCAATCACATCCGCCTTCTCTGAGTTAGCACCCAGCTGTGCTCGATCCACAGCTGGGCGAGTCCACAGGTAGGAGTACACTGGAGAGACAAGATCCTGGAGGCGGCAGATGTGGCCCTGGGGAAGAAGGCGGTCATCGCACTGGCACAGGGCTCGAGCAATGCTGGAAAGAGCCCCCCAAGCCACACCTGTCACAGGGCTCTGTAAACCCTGGAGACAGGAAGGTGCCACCCCCCAAGCCACACCTGTCGCAGCAGGATGATCCTCTCCACATATGCTGGGTCCAGAACAGCCTCGTCTTGCAGCTGGCTCCCGAATGCCTCCTTCACAAGGGCCTGCAGCTTCTCCACCAGTCGATGCCTCTGGGTCTCACTGCTCACCAGCCGATGGAGGTGTAGCCTATGGGAGAATTCATGAAGCTGCCCTGCCCCAGGGCTACCCAAACCTCTGCCCCACCAGGGCAGCAGTGGAAGTTCGAGGAATGCTATACAATCCCAACCCCACCCTCTATGCTAAAAGAAGAGATTTGACCAAGGTCAGCGCCAGCCCATGAGTCCAGGCAACAGACAGACATGCTTTCTTTTCAGTGTCTTTAAAATAGTAGATCTATCCATCCTCCCAGTCTCTCTCTTTCATTTTTCTTTTAAGGCAGGGTCTCATTCTAACCCAGGCTGACCTGGAACTCACTGCACAGCCTAGGCTGCCCTTGAACTCATGGAATTCCTTCTACATTGGCCTCAAAGGTGTTGGGATTATAGGCATATGCCACCATTCCAGACTTCTTTTCCCCCGTTTTGCAGGTTTGAGGATCAAACTCAGGGCTTCCCACATGCGAAGCAAGCACTCTACCACTGACCTACATCTCACCCAAGTGGCTTATATTTTTTCAAGGCATGCATATATATGTATATATATATGCATGTTATTTGTGTGTATATATATATATATGTATGTATATATGTTATTTTCTTTTCTCAAGGTAGGGTCTCACTCTGGGCAAGGCTGATCTAGCTGATCTAGCACTCACTCTCTGGCCCCGGGCTGGTCTCAAACTCACAGCAATTTTCCTACCTTTGCCTCCCAAGTGCTGGGATTAAAGGCATGCACCACTATACCTGGCATGCATGCATATATATATATATATATATATATATATATATATATATATATATATATATATATTGTTTGTCTGTTTTTGAGACACAGTCTCACTATATGGCCCTGGCTGGCCTAGAACTCTTCATCTTCCCACCTCAGCCTCCTGAGTTCAAAATACTGGGATTACAGGCATGTGTCACCTGAATGAAAATAATTATTTTTCTTTAATCTGTATTCAAGAAAACAGATAAATATAGCACTGAAACTATTGAATCTCCTGAGCAAGGGGAAGGAATAAACTAGGAGGTCTTCTTGACCTTTCTTGAGACAATGCACAGGCCCTGGACAGGAAGTGTTCAATAAAGATCCCTGGTTAGTAGCTTCACACTAATGATGATCAAAAATCTGAAATGAAACCACAGATGGAGGCTTCAAAGTCAAGAACTACTTGAAATAAGCACCTGAAATATAAAGCTGATGTCATGAGACAGGGCCAGTTTTGCTGAGCAGAGGGTGCACAATGATTGAAGGTACCAGGTTTTGAGTGTCACAAAATCCATGTGGTAAAGATGAAATCAGCCTCTACTACTTACAGGGCACTTCTATGGCCACACAACACTGAACTCTTACGATGATCACCTAAATGCTACTATAGCCACATTTTAGAGAAGAGGACCTGAAGATCCAAGAGGTAAAGGAACTAACTTGTGGCCATAGATCCTTGGATAACAGAACCCAAAGTCAAAATCAGGTGTGTGTGACTCTAGGGCCTTCTACTCTGGGGACCTGTCATGGACAAGAAGGCACTGTGCTCCCCATTCACCTCTGGTTCTTGCTCACATAGGGTCTTGCCAGTTTGTAACTACAGGCTGATCTGGAAATCACACCTAGCACCTCAACTTTCCAAGGTGTACACCACCATGCCTGGCTCTCCCACTCACCTATTAAATTCTGGGAGCTTCTCCAGGTCTAGCAGGGCTGAGTGGCAGGTGATCCGGGTCAAGTCGAACTGTGCTATCAGCTCTGGCAGGGTCCTGCCCATCTGGTTCTCTGCAAGTGAAGTCACTCAGCAGCTCTGCTTGCTCCCTCCATTATCTTATTTCCTTCCTTCCTTCCTTCCTTCCTTCCTTCCTTCCTTCCTTCCTTCCTTCCTTCCTTCCTTCCTTCCTTCCTTCCTTCCTTCCTTCCTTCCTTCCTCCATATTGCTCATGCTGGCCTATAAATTTTGATCCTTTTCCTTAGCCTCCCTCCCCCGTAGCTGGGATCATGGGAGTTAGTCACAATCCCTGCCCCCTTCCACTTTCCCTTTTGTGACATCAGTAGACATTTTGGAAAGACACAGGCCTACAGAGCTAGATCCTTTACTGTGGCAAGTTACTCCACCTCCCTAAGTCTCAAAACCTTCTTACAGGCAGGGTAACAAGTACCTACTGATCAAAGATATATTAAGGGCTAAATGAAAAGGGAAGAATAAGCAGTAAGCAGAGTGTGGCTGTCATCATTTCAGAAATCCTTGCCACAGGAGGTCACCTTCTTGAGGTTTGGTTCCTTAAAGTCTGGGCTCCAGTCCTGAGCCGGTTGAAGGGCTCAGCTTACAGTAAAGTAGATTCACAGAAGTATTAGTAATACTGCTGAGCACACGCCTGTGTAACTGAAGCAGTTTTGGGGTCAGCAGGTTTTGTTACTATGGTATGGTTCCTAACATGCATAAGCTCAGTGACTACTAAGTAATCTATGAGGGGGACCCTTATCACCATCACACAGACAGGAAGACTGAGAGTTTGAAGCTCTGAGGGTAGGGACTACACCTACTAGGTTCACGGGAGAGCCAGCACTCAACTTTAACATAGTTGTGTGTGAAAACGAAGTGAAGGAACACAACTATCTGGCTCAATAAGCATTTGTTGACTAGAACGATGAACTTGCCCAAGGTCATATGGCCAGTTGATGCACAGTTGGGACTGACAACCATGTCTGCCTCCCAAAGCTCCTGCTCTGCACTGCCACTCTTGGCTACCCTGACCGCACTGGTGAGTAGGTACCTGTAAAGCCTGAACCACAGTTGGTGACAATGTCAAGCAAGGCTTCAGGCAGAAAGCCAGTGGCAGCAAAGTGCTCCAGGAAAATGTCCCCCTGCCGCTTGGAGAGCTTGCTGCCACCCCTGTTGAGGAGCAGGGGCAGGTGAGCAAAGCGAGGAGGTCGCCAGCCCAGGGCCTGGTAGAGGAGTAGGTGCTTGGAGGTGGAGACGAGCCATTCAGAGCCCCGGAGCACGTGGCTGATGCCCATGTGGTGGTCGTCCACGACGCAGGCCAGGTGGTAGGTGGGGAAGCCATCACTCTTCAGGATGACTGGATCTCCCTCTACACTGGCCACTTCGTGCTTATTCCAGCCGTATACCAGATCCTGGAAGGCTGGTGCCTCCTCCTCCAGGCGAAAGCGGATAGCAGGTTTGGGGTTCTTGGCCAGCTTCTGGGCCACCTGAGCCTGGCTCAGGCTCCGGCATCGATTGTCATACCTGTTGGGAAGCAGGAGAGCAGAATAGCTAAGGGAACCAGTGATCAATCAGGTGGGCATCTCACTTTTGTCTCTCAAGTTCTGTTTTCCACTTTCAGTGATGGGGACTGAACCCTGGGCCTGCCAGGAAGCTATATACCCAGCTCTCCCTTTTGTCTCTGAAAGCTTATGACCATGGGCCAGTTATTTACCTATTTCTGATGATAATAAAGTTGTATGTGGTAACAGTGTAGCAGACTTTTACCTTGCTAACCAGACAGCACAATGCTTAGACCAAGGGTAGAATCCCAATGGATAGTCAGTTTACTGTCCTATGGCCTGGGTGATGAGCACAGGTGGGACTGTAACCCCATCCTAGTCACTGAGAAGCAAAGAAAAACTACACTCAGCATGTAAAGGATGAGGTTAAGGTCCTGGGAAAGGTTTTTCTCCCTCCAAATGAGGCTGTAAGAACAAATTCTAAGGGAAAATCTTGACCCAGTTTACCTTCAGTTGTCTACTGATGCTAAGCTATGGGGGAGGGGGGGTCCTCACACAACTAAGGAGGGAGCCAGATCACAACAGAGCTGTCTTGAACCTGCTCCTCTCATCCTGGAATCACTTACCTCCAGATTTCCACAGGGTGAGAAGATAAAGGTCTATGTGGCCTTAAATTCTCCCTACTCAAAAAAAGGGTGTGTGGACCCTGCAATAGCTTCACTTGGGAATATGTAAGAACTACAGGCCCAAATTCAGGCCTGGCGAACCAGAATCTGCATGGGTTATACTGCAATCTCCTACAGGGCCAGGAAGCACCTGAGACTTACAAGGCTCAGTGTAAATAAGAACTGCCTGAGGGAAGAGCATGCAGTGAGTTCCAGGGTGTACTCGGCTTTGAGTCCTTACCTATACTGGAGTGGGGTTTTCAGTGAGTAACACTGATATGATCATCGGTTCACCAAGTTGGACTGTCTGTTGTTGGTGCCCTGGCTGGGGAAGAGATGTCTGTTCATCTCCAGAGGAAAAGTTAACATGATAGTATATTCATCAGATCCCCAGAGACCTCTGGTGTGTTTGTGTGTTTGAGGCAGGGTCTCACTTTGGGACAGGGACAGGCTGACCTTGAAGGGCTCAACAAACAGGACCCTGGGGAGTCAGCAAATAAACTCTGGACACCAGGAAGACTGCCCCAGATTAAGCAGCCTGCTGACTTTGACCTCAGGGAGCTAGGTACCTGGTGAAACAGCTTGCTTCCATCACTTCCTCATTGTTCCCTCTCTCATTCTGCCAGCTTGACCCCACCCCCATCCAAGGCCAACAAAAGCTTCAGGCTGCCCACCTGATCTCATGTTCCTAGGGTCACAGTACTGATGAACATGGGCGCCCTCTTGGAACAATAAAAGCCTTCTCTTGTAGTGAAGATTCCTATCTGCTTCTTCCTTGCAAACTTGCCTCAACGTTTTCCTTACAGACCTGGAGCTCAGGCTGTAGCCCAGGTTGGCTTCGAACTCCTGGTGAATCTCCTACCTCAGCCTCTAGGTGTGTACCAACCGAACCAGCAAGCCTGTCTCCCCTGCCTCCCCCACCCCCATCTCACTCTAGCCTAGGCTTACCTGGAATTCATTCTGTAGTCCAAAGCTGGTCTGTCATTTTTAAAAAAATGTATTTGCACTGGGCATAGTGGTACATGCCTTTAATCCCAGCATTCTGGAGGCAGAGGTAGGAGAATCACCCTGTTTGAGGCCGGTCTGGAGTCTGGGCTACAGTGAGACCCTACATCGAAAAAATAAAAAAATAAAAAAGGAGAAAGCTTGCTGAGCACGAGCAAAAACAAAAGAAAAATTACTTTACGCACTACTGCTGAGACCAGTGCAGCCAGCAGCTTCTCCCGTGGCCCCCTGATCACAATCTTGCCTCCTGGCATTTACATTATACAATGGCCTCCCCTTGAGTGTGAGCTGGAACTCCTAACTTCCTTTTAAGGAGCAGAACACAAGTGACTAGAAGTCATTCCCAGGTTTAAGTGGCTACCAGCTGCCAGGTGGAGAGAACCATGTGGGCTGGGGTGTACACAGTTGGTAGAACACTGGGGTCAAGTATGCACCAAGCCCTCATGGTAATCCTCCTACTTCTGCCTCCCAAATTGGGATTAAAGGTGTGTGCCACAGCACCCCGCCCTTCTCTCTTTCTCTCTCTCTCTTTTGGTTTTTTTTTTTTTATTTTATTTATTCATTTTCAACCAGAGAGAGAGAGCGCGCGAGCGCGTGCACCAGGGCCACCACCTTGTGGGCCTGGCATATGTGGGTCCTGGGGAATTGAACCCGGGGCCTCAGGCACTGGAGGCAAGTGCCTGAACCACTGAGCCATCTCTCCAGCCCATCTTTTGGTTTTTTTGAGGTAGGGTCTGGCTCTAGTCCAGGCTGACCTGGAATTCACTATGTAGTCTTAGGGTGGCCTTGAACTCACGACAATCCTCCTACATCTGCCTCCCGAGTGCTGGAATTAAAGGCATGTGCCACCACGCCTGGCTTAAAAAATAATTTTTATTTAAGAAAGTGTGTGTGTGTGTGTGTGTGTGTGAGAGAGAGAGAGAGAGAGAGAGAGAGAGAGAGAGAGAGAGAGAGAGAGAATGAATGAATGTGGGTATGACAGGGCCTCTTTAAACTCCAGACACATGCGCCACTTTAGGTAGTTTTGTGAGTACTGGGGAATGGAACCCCGGCCAATAGGCTTTGTAAGCAAGCACCTTTAACTGCTGAGCCATTTTCCCAGTCCTAAAGTGTGCATCTTGACATGAATTGGTATGTGGAAGGCCATCCAGGAAGGAACTGCAAAAGAATAAGCAGTAAGGATCGTGGCAGATCCTCCCTCATCAAGCCTTCAGGTAACTGCAAGCCTGGCTCAGACCTCAACTGCAGTTTTGAGAGGAACCCTGAGTCAAAGAACCTGGTTAAGCCCTGCCACACACACTGAAAGGCACCTAAAGCCTGGGGGAAACTGGTTATACAGCCATTGGAGACAAATGCACCAAGCTTCGTCCAGGGTAGCACTGACAGTGGGCTGAGGCTCTTACCGGGGTGTCTGATGATTCCTCAGGGCCTCCTTCTTCAGGAGTTCCAGCCGCTGCGGGGAGCAGAAACAGGGGTAGGCGGCTCCGGATTTTAGCAGGGCTTCTGAGGCCTGGGCATACAGCTCCAGCCGCTGAGACTGCTGGTAGGGCCCTGCAGGACCGCCCCGGCGGGGACTCTCATCAGGGGGAATGCCTGGGACACAGGCAGAGAATTGGCATCACATAGTAACCCTGGAGGTGGAGGCAGCACCATTCCCAGGACCGCTCAGAGTGTCAGTGCTTTCTACACACGTTAAATCCTTCAAGTCTCACAACAACCAACGTGGTCAATACTGCTATAATTAGCCTTTGTGTGATGAACAGAGAGAGCAGAAACTGCGTGTTCAAGGTCACACAGCTGATGGACTGAGCAGGCCCATTAGGTTTTGCAGGTGAGCGCCTTGACCCCTGAGCCATTTCTCCAGCCCCATCATTTTATTTATTTATTTATTTATTTATTTATTTATTTATTTATTTATTTATTTTTCAAGGTAGGGTCTTGCTCTAGCCCAGGCTGACCTGGAATTCTCTATATAGTCTCAGGCTGGCCTCAAACTACAGCGATCCTCCTACCTCTGCCTCCAGAGTGCTGGGATTGCACCACCACGCCCGGCTCCTTTATGAATTTTTGAGTGTCTTAGATTACAGCACAGGCTGGCCTCAAACTCACAATTCTCCAGCTTCATTCTCAACTGCACTTAACAAATTACATTTTTTTGTGTGTTTTACTTTTTGTACGTGTATGCATGTTTGTTTATATGTGGGTACATGTGTATATGAGTGCATGTACACAAATATACATATGCATATGGAGCCCAGAGATCAAGAAATGTCTTCCTTACTCATTCTTGCCACTTGGTTGCTATTGTTTTTCGAGGTAGGATCTCACTCTAGTTCCAGGCTGGCCTGGAGCTCAGTGATTTTCCTAATTTTGCCTCCCAAGTGCTGGGATTAAAGGTGGATGCCACCATCCCCTCCCTCCACACCTTATCTTTTGAGACAAGATCTTTGGTTGAACCTGGAGTCACCAATTTGGCTAGACAGGATCACCTGTTTCTGCCTCCCCAGTTCAAGGATTACCAGGACATATTGCCACACCTGACTTTTATGTGGGTTCTGGGGATCTGAGCTCAGGTCTTCATGCTTGTACAGCCAGTACCTCACCACCTGAGCCATCTACCCGGTGTCCCCAACAAGCTTTAAAGTAAATCTTGGGATGCACCAAGGTTTAAGAGGAGAACTGGAAAATGCTCACATAAAAACTATTGGAGGGTTGGAGAGATGGCTCAGCGGTTAAGGCACTTGCCTCCAGTGCCCAAGGCCCCGGGTTCAATTCCCCAGTACCTACATATGCCAGACCCACAAGGTGATGGCCCTGGTGCATTCTCTCTCTCTTTCTCTCTGTCTCTCTCTCTGTCTCTCTCTCTGTATCTCTCTGCTTGAAAATGAATAAATAAAATATTTAAAAAAAAAACTATTGGAAAAAAAAAAAAGGTAGCCAAATGTCCCAGCCTTATTTAGAATAACCAGAATACGAAAACAACACAAAACCACCGTGTGGTGTTAGAAAAACAAAACATGGCACATAAATACCATAAACATTATTGGTTTATGAAAAGGAATGAAATATTCATACATTTGCCATCCAGGTGAACCTATGCTAGGTAAGTCACATAATTTTTAGAACCGAAAAAATTTATTAAAAAAATTTATTGGGTCGGGCGTGGTGGCGCACGCCTTTAATCCCAGCACTTGGGAGGCAGAGGTAGGAGGATTGCCAGGAGTTCAATGCCACCTTGAGACAACAGTGAATTCCAGGTCAGCCTGGGCTAGAGTGAGACCCTACCTCAAAAAAACAAAAAAAAATTTATTCATTTATTTGCAAGCAGAGAGAGAGAGAGAGCGAGAGCGAGAGCGAGAGTGAGCGAGCGAGCGAGCGAGCGAGAGAGAGAGAGAGAGAGAGAGAGAGAGAATGAATGGGTGTCAGGGCCTCTAGTCACTGCAAACGACTCCAGATGCATGAGCCACTCTGTGCATCTGGCTTTACTTGGGTACTGGGGAATCAAACCCTGGTCATTAGGCTTTGTAGGCAAGTGCCTTAACCACTGAGCCAACTCTCCAGCCCAAGTCACATGTTTTATAATCTATGTCCAGTACAATGTCCAATCATAGCAGGGTTGGGAAAGGGTACAGTGAGGAGTAACTGCTAACAGGGGTGGGCTTCTCTTGGAGTAACAGAAATGTTCTACAGTTAGTAGTGATGCAATCACTCCACTGCATAAAATGATTGTACTTGCTCTTTCTTCTTTTCTGCAGAACTGGGGATTGAACCCAGGGTTTCCTGCATGCTAGGCCAGCCCTCTTGTTCCTTCTCATCTTCACATACATCTCCCTAAATTGGCCAGCCTGGTCTTGAATTCACTGTGTAGCCCAGGCAGGCCTTGAATTTGTGATCCTCCTGTTTCAGCTCCCCAAGTAGCTGGGATTACAGGCCTGCACCACCACATCCTTCTTGAATTATATCATTTGAAATGAGGAGTTTCAAATTATGTAGATATCTATTTTTATATTAAGAATGACTTCTAAAGTAAGGAACTCCTAAAGTTAGCAACCCTGGGGTGCCTAGACAGGTGCTCTCTGCACAGAGATGTGGGAAGGGAGATGTCGGCTCACAGCACAGTGCTGCTTCCTGCCCCAGGAGGGTGAGGTCCTCGCCAAGGCCTGAACAGTGCTACAGCCTGGCTCTTGGCAGCTCCTGTCTGCCCATCTCTAGTCACCTGGCTCTCTTGGCCACAAGAGCCTCTGTCGTTTCCTTCCCACAGAGCCTCTGGCTCCAAGAATCCCTCTGCTCCATGCGTTCTTTCCATTGGTTTAAAAAAGGGGGGGGGCTAGCCCCTTATTCAAGTCTGTGCCTCAGAGACCATCTGTCTAGAAGAGCACCCCGTTTCCTGCTCTTCCCAGGTATCTAACCTACTACACTTTCTTTTTCTTCCTCAAAATCTGTCACCCCTTTTTTGAGGGGGCATGTGTATGGTATGCTTGTGGGGGGGGCTGTGTGTACATGTGTGTGGAGGCCAGAGGCCGATATATTTATTTTGAGACACTGAACCTGGAACTCACCAATTTCGCTAGACTAGCTAACCTGTAAGACCAAGGATCCACCTGTCTCTGCCTCCCCAGATTATTAAGTGTGCACACTATTATTATTATTATTATTATTATTATTATTATTATTAAGTGTGCCATTTTATGTGGGTTCTGGGAATCTGAATGTGGGTACTCATGCTTGTAGAGCCATTTCCCTAGCTCAGTCACTCTAAGTCTTATCATCAGTTATTAGGTTAAGAATGAATTAGGGGCTTGGATATAGTTCAGGGGTAGTGCACTAGCTTAATATTCACAAGGGCCTGCTTGGGTCCCCAGCACTGTAAAAAGAGAATGAAGTAGTTTAAATATGGTAGTGCGCACCTATAATCTCAGCCCTTGGGAGACCAAGGAAGAAGGATCACAAGTTTGGGGTTAGCCTGGGCTGTGTAATGAGATCCTGTTACAAACAAACAAACAAACAAACAAACAAACAAACAAACAAACAAACAAACAGCAAAACCCCAAGTCTGTGTATCTGTTCTGCTTCTCACTGAGCACCTGGTCCTTCTTGTTCAGTGTTCCCAGCAGCTGGACCACTGACAGTGGCTTTGTTGAATAAATTCCTTTATTCAATAAACCTCAACTAAATTTGTGCTAACATTCCATAACAGAAGCTACAAAAAAAAAAAAATGTGTTTCTGACCAGGCATGGTGACGCACGCCTTTAATCCCAGCACTCGGGAGGCAGAGGTAGGAGGATCGCCATGAGTTCAAGGCCACCCTGAGACTACATAGTGAATTCCAGGTCAACCTGTGCTAGAGTGAAACCCTACCTCAAAAAAACAAAAACAAAACAAAACAAAACAAAAAAAAAGTGTTTCTGCTCCTTAGGAACTCAGAGTCTAGTGAATAATTTATCTGAGATGAGAATCACATCTCTAAACAGTGTTGGTATTTTTCCTTAGGGTGTTAACCTTTCCTAATGGGGACCCTTAGGGGTTCGTGTTGACCCCCCGGGAACACAAACACACTCCTTTACTTTGCCAAAACTTGTCCACAGAATTAAACTTTACACAATCTCAACTTCTGAGACTGCACACATTTTGTTTGGCTCATAATAATCACATGGTTTATAAAAAATAATCCAATCTGAGGCTGGGGAGATGGCTCAGTAGTTAAAGGCCCTTGTCTAGAAAGCCTGAGGGCTTGGGTTCAATTCCCTAGTACCCACACAGTCAGATGTACAAAGCAGCTCATGTGTCTGAAGTTTGCACTAGGCCCTGGCATACCCATTCTTATTCTCTTTATCTCCCTCTTTCCTAGCAAATAAAAAAAAAAGTATTTGCAAAAATTCCAACCAAGAGCTGGAGAGATGGCTCAACCATTAAGGCACTTGCCTCCAGTGCCTAAGGACCTGGGTTCAATTCCCCAGTACCCATGTAAACCAGATACACAAACTGAAGCCTGCATCTGGACTTCGTTTGCAGTGGCTAGAGGCCCTGATGTGCCCATTTCTCTCTCTCTCTCTCTCTCTCTCTCTCTATCTTTTGGCTTACAAATAAATAAAATATTTAAAATTCCAACCAAATTGCATGCGTGTGTGTGTGTGTGTGTGTGTGTGTGTGTGTGTGTGTGTGTGTGTGTGTGTATCCAAATCCAGGTTTTGCAATGGAAAGTATTCATTTCTTAAAAATGTAGATTTCTGGCTCCTCTCGGAATAGAAGACCACATTTCCATGGGAACAGGAACTACCTCCCCCAGGGGCCCAGCTCCCCCAGGGCCTGTGCTTCCTGCCTGGCATCTGCAGGGAATAAGTACAGTAGCACAGAAATCCCACAACATCCTTGAAGCTTAGTTTCAGGGCACCTCGGCATCTTCCCAGGTGTTACCTGCCACCTCAGACCCTCTTCCCAGGAATGCTCATTCCCCACCCAGGACAACAGGTTCCTGACCCTGCCAGCCTCACCTGCCCACTCCAGCATGTCCTCAATGTTCTCTGCTGCCCCGGGCACGAGGCGGCTCTGATCTGTGTCCTCCAACCTCAGGATGAAGCTCCCACCGTGCTTCTTGGCAAAGATGTAGTTGTAAAGGGCAGTGCGCAGACCACCCAGGTGCAAGAAGCCTTGCAGAAGAAGAGAACAAGTCAGACAGGATAGGAAAGCTGACCCAGGTCTTAATGTTTGCCTGTAATATCCGTGCTGGGGAGGCAGACTGGGGAATCCCTGGGCCTCACTGGCTAGCTGGTCTAGTGTGGTGGCTTACTCCTTTAATCTCAGCACCTGGAGGGCTGAGGTTGGAGAAATGCCTTTAATATTTGAGGCCAGGCTGGGCTACAGAGTGAGTTCCAGGTCAGCCTGTGCTAGAGTGAGACTCTGCTTCCCAAAGAACAAAAAACAAAAAAAGGTGGGACATGATAGAGAAAGATGTGAGACATTAACCTCTGGTCTCAACATGCAC
Source organism: Zapus hudsonius (assembly GCA_004024765.1). Taxonomy (NCBI): domain Eukaryota; kingdom Metazoa; phylum Chordata; class Mammalia; order Rodentia; family Dipodidae; genus Zapus; species Zapus hudsonius. The sequence goes on from PVHP010005871.1 coordinate 20,115, forward strand.
ACACGTGCACCCCTCACATAAATATGTATGTATACCACACACATACACATGCCAAGAATCATTAAAGACCAAGTCTATCTCTTTGGTCAGCCCTTAGCCACTGAAAAGAACAGAATGGCTGGTTGATTCCCTCAATCTGGAAAGGAAGAGTGCAGGATCCAGTTTTGGAACACATTATATGTAAAACACTCCACCACTTCCCAGATGCATCTGTTACTCTACTTTGAAATATGCCTCAAGGCCAAGTTTCCCTAGAAGGAGAGGCAGCATAAAATTATTCATTGAAGCTGTATCATATGTACACTTAACTTGCACAGATTTTTAAAAATATTTTTATTTGTTTACAAGCAGAGAGAGTCAGACGAGACACAGAGAATTGGTGCATCAGAGCCTCCAACCACTGCAAACAAACCCCATTTTGTGTACCCAGCTTTACGTGGATACTGGGCACTTGAACCCAGGTGGTTAGGCTTTGTAAGCAAGTGCCTTAACTGCTGAGCCATCTGTCAGTCTAACTTGTCTTCTGGGCAAAAAAAGAAGTGAATTATACATGAGTAACAAATTTGAATCCTGTAAAATGAATAGACACACACATGCAGTATATGTACATGTATATTACTCTAGGCACTTCATGTAATCTGATTTTTGCCTGCTTGAGAATTCACCTTAAATGCCAGCTTTAAACACTGATAAACAGAAAGTAGTATTTGATTTCACTATGCTTCTCTTCACCAGAATTTAAATTCTACGTTCTTACTGCTCCATTATTACTAAAAACTTAAAAGTGAGCTTTCCCAGGGCTGTCATTTCCTCTTTTCCCTAATCTCTTTGGTCTAGCCAAGGGCCCTGACTCTTGAGAATCAGGTTCATCTGCATTTCCAGGTACCCAAAGCAACATGGGCGCATGAGAAATGTTCTTCTGGGGATATGGCAGAACTGAGTCAACCCTCATTAGATGTGTGACCTTTGACTAATTACTGCAGGGCCAACACAAAACCAATGATGCTCTAACCACTGGGCACATCTCCAGCCCCAAACCAGTGATCTTCAGAGACACTGGGTGCCAGGATTCCCAGGAGAGAAGGTACAGAAGGTACAGAAAGAAGGGCCCTCACATCATATATACCTGGACTCAAATTCTATACATCTACCATTTAGGAGCTGTTACCTTTGGGCATTGACTTAACTTTCATGAGCTTAATTTTTTTTCTGTTGCTGTTTTCTTTTCAAAGACTAATCTGGAATTCACTCTGTAACCCAGGCTAGCCTCGAACTCACTTCCATCCTCCTACTTCTGCCTTCTGAGTGCTGGAATTAAAGGCACGCCCAGGAACAATTCTTTAAAAAATAAATCTGGGCAGGGATGGTGGCGCGCGCCTTTAATCCCAGCACTCCAGAGGCAGAGGTAGGAAGATCACTGTGAGTTCAAGGCCAGCCAGATACTACATAGTGAATTCCAGGTCAGCCTGGGCTAGAGGGAGACCCTACCTCAAAAAAACAAAACAAAAATCTGGAAGGCTTCACTAATTTGCATGTTATCCTTTGTGCAGGAGCCATGATAATCATCTCTGTATCATTCCAACTTTAGTCTATGTGCTGCTGAAGCAAGCACATGAGTGTCAATTTCCTCATCTATTGGAAAGACTAAAAACAACAAAGAGAAGAAGCTTCGTTATTATGGGGTTGCTGCAATATCTAAAATGCTGACCAAAGGAGACCTTCAAGCTGGGTGTAGTGGTGCACACCTATAATCCCAGCACTTGGGGGGCAGGGGCAGGAAGGTTGCTGCAAGTTCAAGGCCAGCCTGATCTACATAGTGAGTTCTAGGTCAGCCAGGGCTATACACTGAGATTCTGATTCAATTTAAAAAGGAAGGGGGAGCTGGACGTGGTGGCGCACACCTTTAATCCCAGCACTCGGGAGGCAGAGGTAGGAGGACTGCCGTGAGTTTGAGGCCACGCTGAGACTACATAGTGAATTCCAGGTCAGCCTGGGCCAGAGTGAGACCCTACCTCAAAAAGCCAAAATAAATAAATAAATAAATAAACAAATAAATAAAAATAAAAAGGAAGGGCTGGAGAAATGGCTCAGCAGTTTTTGTTTGAAACAGGGTCTCACTCTAGCCCAGGCTAGCCTCTAACTTCAGCCTCTAGAGAGCTAGGCTTAAAGCTGTGAGCCACTATGCCTTTTTGGCTTAGCTCAGCAGTTAAAGGGACTTCTTTGCAAAGCTTGCCCATCAGGGCTCAGTTCCCTGGCCACCCAAGTAAAAGCTGAACAGGCATTCATTTGTTGTAGCACACACACGCAAATAAAATAATTTTTTAAAATGAGATTTGGAAGCCTGGACACCATCTGAGTGTGACTCCCCAGACCTCTAAACAAATGGGTAAGGCTACATACATCTGCAACCCCAGAGAGACTCTCAAGGATTAAATATGCATAAGCTGGGCTGGGAGATGGCTCACTAGGTTAAGGTGCTTGCCTGCAAGCCTAAGGACCCAGGTTCAATTCCCGAGTACCCATGTAAAGCCAGATGCACAAGGTGGCACATGTGTTTGGAGTTCATTTGCAGTGGCTAGAGGCCCTGGTCTGGCCATTCTCTACAGATCTACTTCTCTCTCTAAATGAAAATATTATAAATATGTATGAACTAATACAGGAAAGACACCTTTAACATCATCCTCTGGCCGCTTCCAAAAGTGCAAAGGCCAGCACGTCTGCAAATATGCACACACACACACACACACACACACACACACACACACACACACCACACAACACATACACATGGCAAAGAAAAAAAAACTTCCAAGTAATTTTAGCTGTAACGGTGATCGATGTTGCTTAATAATTCTTTTATGTTAGCAGTCAACAGCCTTTTCCATTTGGTGGGCTTTTCCTGCAGCTCAGCAAAGAGAGAATTATAACCATTATAGTAGAAGCTATTGGTTTATTAAACGCTTTTCACAGGTACCACACCTTGCTAAGCAGCTTAGCTGCACTGAGCTCAAAGCCATTAGGCAGGATTTATGATTGGCTCTACTTGACGACTGGCAAAACTGAGTCTTGAAGCGACTAATTTTGCCCAAGCGACACATCTAGGAGTTGGCAAAGACAACGCCAGGTCTTGGCACGCTATATAAGTGCTTCTCAAAGCAAGTCCAGGGCTCTGCTAAACTTGCCAGTTCACAATAAGCAAGCACAGAAAGTTACACCTGTTGAATAAAAAGAAAATAAAAAGAGTTGGCCTCACATCTTGTAAGCAAGCACCTTTAATCACTGAGCCATCTCCCCAGCCTCTTAGGGCATGCAAGTTCAAGGCCATCCTTGAATGCTTGTAACATCTCACCTTCTTCCTAATAATCCATTTATATTATATGAATGCCGTCCCACTATTGGAAATGAAAGCCCACGCCTAGAAGCACTCCGCTGGGACACTGTGACAAAACCCCTTCTTATCGGCTGACCTTGCGGTCTGGAAGGGAAGGCGATATTGGATAAAGCAAACAGAGCAGACACCATTAGCCACAGGCTGGGAGACTTCCCTACTGAAGGGGATCCTCCTAGCCTGCTTTTCTTTCTTTTTTATTAAAGATATTTCTTGAGATTTATTGATTGTTGAATGTTTTTCTTTTTTTGATTTTTCGTGGTAGGGTCTCACTCTAGCCCAGGCTGACCTGGAATTCACTCTGTAGTCTCAGGATGGTCTCGAACTCACAGCAATCCTCCTACCTCTGCCTCCCGAGTGCTGGGATTAAAGGCGTGAGCCACCACGCCCGGCTAGCCTGCTTTTCTGACATAGCACCAAGGACTCTAAAGTTACTTTCTGCGTACGTCGTGGCCACTGCGATGTCAGCTCGGCCCTAACTCTTCCATGACCACTGTCCCTTGCGCCTTGGCGGCTTTTAGGCATCGCACGTTTACTGACTCTGTGGGGGGAGGGGGAAGAGAGAGACCGTAAATGGTGAAGCAATAAAGAAACGCCGAGCCAAGCGAGTCACTTCAGCTCACGGACCCCCATTTCCGCCTCTAAAATGGGGTCGCGCGGCCTCGCCATCCTGGACGGACCGGAAGGCCCGGGGGCGGGGTCGGTGGGCCGCGACGTGTAGCGTCACGTCCGCCGTGGTTACCTGTGGGGCTCGGGGCGAACCGCACTCGCAACGCGGCCCCGGGATCGATGCCCAGGCTGGCCTCGCGCCGTGCCACGCGGCGGCCCGGGTCCGCCCTGCCTAACCCGGGCCGTAGCAGCTTCTTCAGGAGCACCGCCATGAGGAATAGAATCGTCCACGTGGGCTCCCGTGCATCACTTCCGGGGCGTGACACCGTTCCAGCCAATCGTCTTTCACCACCGTCCATGCGACCCCGCCCCTTAAAGGCGCAGGCCTCCCCTCTGGAAAGACCACGCCCCCTCGGGACGGCCGCGGCCGCGCTCGGCCTCTAGGGGGCAGCGCTCGCTCGCGTGGCCGGGGCAAGCTAAAGCGTGGCCGGGGCCGGGCGCGCCGGGCCGGGGAAGCGGAGGAGGCGGGTCTCCATAGAAACCTCCACCTGTTTCCGGCCAGGCTGTGCGAGATTAGGGGCTGCATCTGGGGCCAATCTCAGTCGGCTCGCTTCTTCCCAGCGGCCCCTGCGGGAGCGGTGGGTGTTGTACACAATCATCATGGCGGCGGCCGGAGCCCCGGATGGTGAGTGCGGAGCGGGGAGGCTGGCGTGCGTGCGTCCGTCAGTCTGTCCGGCCGTCCGTCCGGCTGCTGCCGAGGTTGCGGGCGCTGCTGGGGTGGGGATGCGGCCTGGCTCCGGAGGGCGAGGGCGGCGCGGGGCGTAGGAGCGACGGCGAGGCGGCTCTCGGGCCGAGTCCGACCCCAGGCCCACCCGTGACCCTGTTGCAGGCATGGAGGAACCCGGCATGGACACCGAAGCCGAGGCCGTGGTCACGGAGGCGTCCACGCGGCCCGGCAACTGCGTGGAGGCCGAAGCTGCGGCGGGGGCCGAGGACGCGAGCGGTGCGCGGGGCAACCTGCAGCCGGCTCCGGCCCAGCCCCCCGGGGACCCTGTGAGCAACGGCGAGGACGCAGGCGGCGGCGCCGAGAGGGAGCTGGTGGAACTCAAGATCATCTGGAACAAGACGAAGCACGACGTGACGGTGCCCCTGGACAGCACAGGCTCTGAGCTCAAGCAGAAGATCCACTCGATCACAGGTACTGACAGCCCACCACCCCCGCCAGCTCCTGAAGCACCCTGCAGGTCCCCACCAACTCCCCGATGCTCACTGTAGGTCTCCACCAATTCCTCTTTTCTCACGGCAGATCCCCACCAGCTCCCCAATGTTCACTGCAGGTCCCCACCAGCTCCTCTATGCTCATGGCAGGTCCCCACCAGCTCCCTGATGTTCACTGCAGGTCCCCACCAGCTCCTCTATGCTCATGGCAGGTCCCCACCAGCTCCCCCGGTGACAATGTACGTCCCCACCAGCTCCCCATGTACATGGCAGGTCCCTGATGTTCACTGCAGGCTCCACCAGCTCCTCTATGCTCATGGCAGGTCCCCACCAGCTCCCCGACAATGAAGGTCTCTGAAATCACTATGAACCAGCGATGAGTGAACGTGAAACCCAAGCCTACACCTAGAGCCTGGGCCCAAGTGTCCATGCAGTGCTGCTCTATCATGGTTCGTAAAATTCACCTTAGGCTCTTGTTAAATTTACACTTCTTGGGCTCTTCCAGTGGACATTCTGATTAAGTGGGTCCTGGATGTAGCCAGGCATTTGTCTTTAGCAAATCTCCTAGGGAACTTTAGGAAACACTACTGCTGACTCCTCACAGTGGCCCTTCACAGTGACTGGTGCTGGTTCCTTTTGTTTGCACTGGTTTGCCATTTGAAATGATTTCTTTCTTAAGCTTTCTCCCTCTAGCCTGTAACTTCTGTAGAAAAGTAGCCATATTGGTGACCATCTATGTCCCTGACATTCATGAATTTATAGTATTTGATGTTTCCGGAACAACTTGGAAAGAATGATAGTTAGATTGTACCTAACAATTACTGAGTGCCTGTGCTACCCTAAATGGCCTCCATTTTCCTTAAAACAAGGAGAACCAAATCTCATCCCTGTCATAAAATTCTGGAAATTGGGGCTCAGATGTAGCCCTAAAGTCATAATGCTAATAGGTGATGGAGCCAATTTTTACTTCCTGTTCTGTGTCCAAACCATTGGTCCATACTTTGTTTTGAGCGGGTGGTAGTTCCAGGCAGGGTCTCAGTGTAGCCCAGGCTGACCTGGCACTCTGTAGTCCCAGGCTGGCCTCAAACTCACAGTGATTGAGCCTCCTATCTCTGCCTCCTGAGTGCTGGGATTAAAGGCTCCCACCACCACACCTGGCCAGATCCATGTGTTTATTTGACTTAAGCCCTCTTATTTTTCCCCCAAGGTCTCCCGCCTGCCATGCAGAAGGTCATGTATAAGGGACTTGTTCCTGAAGACAAGACGTTGAGAGAAATAAAAGTGCCCAGTGGAGCCAAGATCATGGTGGTTGGCTCCACGATCAATGATGTTTTAGCAGTCAACACGCCCAAAGATGCTGCCCAGCAGGACGCAAAGGCTGAAGAGAACAAGAAGGAGCCCCTCTGCAGGCAGAAAGTGAGTCCGTCACCTGCTCCTTTGTTGGTCCTGGGCAATTGGAGGCTGCTTAGATTCAGCTCCTTTTTGGACAGGGCCCATGATGGAAATTTGTGGCAGCAGTGAGGTACTGCAGAGTGGAGGGGACAACTTCCTGAGATTTGCAACTTTGTGTCATCTGGTGCTCAGTGTCTCAGGCCCTGGCTCAGTCAGGCAATAGGAAGTCAGGTGTCCTCTCTCATGTTGTGCAAATGCTCCAGTCGGGTTTTTGGTCTGATGCCTCCCAGTCCAAAAGCCCGATTGTAGATAGTCATGGAAGTCAGCGGATCACAGGGCTTCCTCTAAAATTGACCACCTCAGGAAGCACGTGAAAGGAGTGAAAGGATGAGACATGGCTTTGTTTTCTGTGCTTTTTAGTCCTGATCTATGAAGTAAGGGGCCTGAGTTTCTGTGTTCTCTGTGTGCTCATGAGAAAGAGGCATATATATATATATATATATATATATATATATGTATGTATGTATGTATGGAGAGAGAGAGAGAAAGAGAAAGAAGTGTACCAGGGTGTCTAGCCACTGCAAACGAATTCCAGATGCATGTGCCACCCTGTGCATCTGACTTTATGTGGGTACTGAGGAATCAAACCTGGATACCTTGGGCTTTGCAGCAAGTGCCTTAACTTCTGAGCCATCTTTCCAGTCTCCCCCCCCCCACCTTTTTTTTTTTTTTCAGGCTTACCTAAAATTCACTATATAGTCTTAAGGGTGGGTAGATGCAAATTTAAAAGCAACTTTCTACCTCTGCCTCTGAGTGCTGGCCTTAAAGGCAAGTGCCACCACATTTGGCAATTTTGTTTTTTTTTTGAGGAAAGATCTTACTGTGTAATCCAGGCTGTCCTCAAAACCGCAGCCATCCTCCTGCCTCCGCCTCTGCCTACTGAGCACTGTGATTGTAGTTGTGTGTACCCTCCCTCCCTCCCTCATTTAGATCAAACTTGGAGCCTTGTACACACTAGTCTAGGCAAGCACTCTACCATTCAGTACATCTGCCACGGAGCTACATCTTTAACAGGTGGTCTTAATTTAGTGTCCTGAGCAGAATAGACCTGACTTGAGCTCACGTGAGTAACAATAAACATCAAGGCATATGGCTGACAAGGAGCCAGTTTTTTATTCATAATTTGTTATGTTTACTTCCTAACCCAAAAGGGCTTTGGAAACCAGAAGGGTTTTTGTAAATTTAGCAGCAAACTCTGGCCAGAATATATGTGAATATTCACATTTTTCCTATAAAAATATGAATGTGAGCCAGGCATGGTGAAGTATGCATTTAATCCCAGCACTTGGGAGGCAGAGGTAGGAGGATCAACGTGAGTTGGAGGCTAGCCTGAGATTACAGAGTGAGTTCTAGGTCAGCCTGGGCCAGAGTGAGACCCTGCCTCAGGGGGAAAAAAGTGTTTGTGTTTGTTACAAGTTGTTTTTTGTTTGTTTGTTTGTATTTGTTTTTCATGGTAGGGTCTCAGTCTAGCCTAGGCAGACATGGAATTCACTATAGTCTCAAGTTGGCCTTGAACTCACCGTGATCCTCCTACCTCTGCCTCCCTAGTACTGGGGCTAAAGGTGTGCACCACCACGCCCAGCAACAAGTTGCTTTCCAGACAACATGAAAGATATTTCGTAGCACGTTTCGAAACTATATTATTTTTACAAAATCACCAGAACTGAAGTCAAAAACACTTTTTTGGTGGTAGGGTCTTGCTCTAGCCCAGGCTGACCTGGAATTCACTATGTAGTCTCAGGGTGGCCTTGAACTCATGGTGATCCTCCTACCTCTGCCTCCCAAGTGCTGGGATTAAAGGCGTGTGCCACCATGCCTGGCTAAAAACACTTTTCTATAGGGTGTTCTGCTATTTTGTTTTTAGTGGTGGGGCTAGAACCCCTGGCCTTTCTTAGCATTTCTGTTTGGCACTGAGATGCCCCAGGATTTTTTGTCTCTGTTGAGGGTAGGGCAGTGGGGAAGCCTTCCGCCTTGGGCTGGCTTTCTACTGTTGAAGAAAGGTCCACTTAAAGTGACTGGGGATAGGAGCCCGGCTAATAAAGCACATGCACAGCCGAGCTACAGCCTAGACCCCTGACCATAGTTGTAGATCAGTGGTTATTAATGTTCATTGACATCTTAGCGGTATTAACGTGGTTAACTTTCATCTGTAAATATGGAGTCATATCATCTGTTGAGGTCCTTGGTGTTTCCTGTCTTCCCTTGCTCTCATGTATGGAGTTGTGAGTGAGCATTCTCTGTGCTCACAGCCTGAGAGCCTAATGTGCCTCGTAAAGACAGGTTTTGAGTTTCTAATGGTAGCTTAACTGGCTTGGAACTGTTGTCTGCTGTGCAGGGACAATTCTTCCCAAGGTACTTACAAGGCATGACTCAGGTTATACTTAAAGCTTGTGCGCTTGGCTTGGCTTCTGTGATGCCAGTGGTCATGAGGCTTCGCAGGGTCTGAGTCTCCAGCTCTCAGCTTCCGTCAGCTTGTTTCAGGCTGATATATGAGGTGACCCTTTGCTAGCAATCTGGCAGTGTTGTCATAATTTATCCCCACCAGGGTCTGCCGTGGCAGTGAAGATTTGGGTTGACTTGGCCTCTGGGTGCTTACATTTGATGAAATCTAAATTTTTACCCTTGCTCCATTCATTGGTCTATAGTTCCAGCTTTGTCAAGAACTGCTGTGCCTATAAAGCCACGATGGACAGGAGAGGAGGCTCAGACCATGGACTTGGAACTCTGCGGGAGCTCCCTCTGAGAATTAAGGGTCGAGGATAGGGAGAGTGGGCTTGCTTAGTGTTCAGGTATGAGGAAGCTAGCATTTCTGTTTGGCATTGTGATGCCCCAGGTTTTTTGTGGCTGTGTTGAGGGTAGGGCAGTGGGGAAGACTTCTGCCTTGGGCTGGCTTTCTACTATGGAAAAAAGGGCTGCTTAGACTGCCAGCATTTCTTTTTAAGTTTTTTTTTTGGGGGGGGGTTTCCATGTAGGGTCTCACTCTAACCCAGGCTGATCTGGAATTCACTATGTAGTCTCGGGCTGGCCTCGAACTCACAGTAATCCTCCTACCTGTGCCTCTGGAGCGCTGGGACTAAAGCCATGTGCCACCATGCCTGGCTTTCTTTTAAGTTTTCTTTGGAGTCAAAAGTGACATGTTGCTATCATATTTTACCTTTCTGGAGAGCCACATCCTTTGTGGCTCTGTCGCAGTAGTCAATCTCTATATTGGTGTCTTGGGAAGGTGGCAGTACAGCATTTGAATTGGCAACCCGGAAATCCTGCTTCTAATACAGTAGCTACATATAGGCAGTTTAAGAATTCAGCTGGGCATGGTGGTGCACACCTTTAATCCTAGCACTCGGGAGGCAGAGGTAGGAGGATTGCCATGAGTTCAAGGCCACCTTGAGACTACATACTGAATTCCGGGTCAGCCTGGGCTAGAGCAAGACCCTACCTCGAAAAACCACTAAATAAATAAATAAATAAATAAATAAATAAATAAATAAATAAATAAATTCAGCTCTTGGCTGGAGAGATGACTTAGCAGCTGAGGCCCTTATTTGCAAAGCCTGATGGCCCAGGTTTGATTTTCCGATGACCCAGGTTTGATTTTCCAGTACCTGTGTAAAGCCAGATGCACAAAGTGGCACATGGGTCTGGAGTTCATTTACAGTGCTAGGAGGCCTGGGTTCCCATGCCCACACTAACTTTGTTTGCCTCTTTCTCTCTGTCTTAAATAAATAAAATTAAATATAGAGGGCTGGAGAGATGGCTCAGTGGTTAAGGCGCTTGCCTCCAGAGCCCAAGGACCCAGATTTGATTCCCCAGTACCCAAGTAAGCCAGATGCACAAAGTGGTGCATGTATCTGGAGTTCATTTGCAGTGGCTTTAGAGGCCCTGGTGTACCCTTTCTCTCTCTCTCTCTCTCTCTCTCTCTCTCTCTCTCTCTCTCTCTCTCTGCTTACAAATAAAACATTTTGAAATTAAATATATATATATATATATATATATATATATATATATATATATATATATATATTTTTTTTGGTTTTTCAAGGTAGGGTCTCTCTCTAGTCCAGGCTGACCTGAAATTCACTATGTAGTCTCAGGGTGGCCTTGAACTCACGGCAATCCTCCTACCTCTGCCTCTCGAGTACTGGGATTAAAGGCATGCGCCACCACGCCTGGCTGAAATTAAATATATTCTGTTTTTAAAAATTCAGTTCCTTTTCTCTCTAGTCACATTTAAAGATACAGTGCCAGTAGCTGTGTTGTCAAAGAGCCCAAAGTCTTTATCCAGAGACCCAACATCAAGGCTTTCGTCATCGTATCTTTCTGAGAGAGCACAGCATGACCCAGTGTAGGCACCTATCTCATTTAACTATCTTTTCTGGCTTACGTTCTAGCAACACAGGAGAGTGTTGGACAAAGGGAAACCTGAAGATGTGATGCCATCGGTTAAGGGTGCCCAGGTAAGCCAGCCTGCGTGGTGAGCACCCGAGGAGGAGCCAGTCCCACCCTCTAAGACTTCAATCATGCCCCTTCTCCCTCTGTCCAACTGCCCCCTTTTCTCACCATGCTCTTTGCCTCCAGGAGCGCCTGCCAACCGTACCCTTGTCTGGCATGTACAATAAGTCTGGAGGAAAAGTGAGACTCACCTTTAAGCTAGAGCAAGACCAGCTGTGGATTGGCACTAAAGGTACGCTTGTTTCCTCCACCTGCTGGCTCACTGCCTGCCTCTGGCGCCCAGCAGCACTTGATCCCGAGTGGTTCTGCCTTTACTTGGAAGCCTCTCCTTGCTATGCTCTGTGTACTTTTGGCTTTTGACTTTGCCTTTAGATGTTTTCCCTTTCCCCTCCTTCTTTTCAGTCTGGTTTCAGGGCCCATCCATAGAGCATTGGTCTTGAGCTGTGACCTAGTATGATCCCCAGACAAGGGTTTAATAGGCACATAACACAATTTACAAAAGTCAGGACATTTTACTTACACTGATTTTGGGAGAGGCCATTGTGATCTGGTCTCACATGGGTTTGAGCTGTTGGCCAAGTAGTGCTTTCTACTGAGCAGTGCTATCGTCCCTCAGCCCACATTACATATAGCGCTTGCCTGGTCAGCTTGACCGTATTCTAGATTGCCACTTAAATCTGCCTTGTTAACCTCTCCACCCCACCATCCCCATCCCTCATCCCCTACTCCCTGCCTGTGCACAGTAGCTCTGAGAAGTGTCTCTGACCCTTCCCTTAGTTACACTTGAGAATTGTCTGAGTCCCTTTCGTTACCATTTCTTTGAGAGCAAGTCATCTGTCATCATCTTCCCTACTCATTTTCCATACTGCTGTTTGTCACTGGTCCAAGTTCAGGTGTCCAAATGTCATAAACTTAAACAGGCCCCAGATTAACTGTTTGGCCTGCTCCAGTGGCCCTGGTGTCTCCATGTATTCTTAAATAAATTTTTAATTTATTTATTCATTTTCAAGCAGAGAGATACAGAGAGAGAGAGAGAGAGAGAGAAAGGAAGAGTGCACACACCAGGGCCACCACCTTGTGGGTCTGGCTTATGTGGGTCCTGGGGAATTGAACCTGGGGCCTTAGGCACTGGAGGCAAGTGCCTTCTCCGCTGAGCCATCTCTCCCGCCCTGTTTTCGGTTTTTTGATCTAGGGTCTCACTCTAGCCCAGGCTGACCTGGAATTCACTATGTAGTCTCAGGGTGGCCTTGAACTCATGGTGATCCTCCTACCTCTGCCTTTCGAGTGCTGGGATTAAAGGCGTGCGCCACCACGCCTGGCTTCCATGTATTCTTGAACTTGCATCCCATGCTTTGCACAGCTCCGTGCTTTTTGCTCACGCTGGGCCCTCTCCTGGATGCCTTCCTCCTCTTGTTACTCATGGTCGCCCAGGCCTTCCCGAAGTGTCCTCTCCTACTGTAGCCCTCCTGATAATTTCCCTCGCCCTCCACGTGAACTGCTGCTGCTTCTGTTCCTTGAGCGGAGGCTCCATTCACTTCCCCAGAGCACTCATTACTGTCCGACTTGTCTGTCCCGTTAGATTCCTGGAGGGAACCGAACATGCCTAATTGACCTGTTTCTGGCCAGCGCACTGTAGGTATTCAGTGTTGGAGGTAAATGCTAGAGAGGAGGTTAGGGGTCCTGTCATCGGAGGCTTTTTGGTTCCAGGGTTAGGTCATCAAATGTGACCAAAGTTTAAAAAAAAATAGAACATGGGGTGGGCGGTGGGGAGTGATTTTTATCATTTCAAGTGTGAAAATCCCTCGACCTGAGAATTTTTTAAATGAATAGACTGAAATGGCAAAAGTGCTTGAGCTTTCTAATAATTTCATGTTAAGTTACCATAGTTGCACTTCATGTTCAACTGCATGGTCAGAGCAACTTTTTCAGATTTTTAAAGGTTCCCAGCATCTTGAAGCCTTCACTAGAACATTCTCTTCTGCAGAGCCTGTCCCATCATTTCCTTAGTCAGTATCTTTCTTAGTGATCTTGCTTTCTAACTCTGTTGTTGGATTCATTTGCTGAAGCACATGGGCTTTCTATCTCTAGCCAGGCTTCTCTGGGAGCCCACTTGAAGGCGGTTGCCAAGAAGTCCATGATATCCCAGAGAGTAGGCACAGACAGGGGCTCTAGTGGGGCCTGAGTCTGGTGTTCATTATTATCCTTGGAGCATTTTATTACATTGTGTAGGAAGTACACTACACAAGGGCTGGTCTAATGAGGTCCCTGTCCCTCCCTGTCCCTAAGCTGGAAGGGTTTGGAGATCCCCTCACCTCACCCAAGGTAGGGTCTAGCTCTATCCCAGGCTGACCTGGAATTCTCTATGTAGTCTCAGGACGGTCTCATACTCACAGTGATCCTCATACCTCTGCCTCCCAAGTGTTGGGATTAAAGGCAAGTGCACCACCACGCCAGGCTCATTTTGTTTAGTCTGAGACATTTGTAGCCTCCTGGGTATTAGGATTACAGGTGTGAATAGTCATGTCTGGTGTGGAGCTTTTTTTGTTTTGTTTTGTTTTTTGTTTTTGTTTTTTTGAAGTAGGGTCTCACTCTAGCCCAGGCTGACCTGGAATTCACTATGTAGTCTCAGGGTGGCCTTGAACTCACGGTGATCCTCCTACCTCTGCCTCCCAAGTGCTGGGATTAAAGGTGTGCACCACCACGCCCGGCTGGTGTGGAGCTTTTATTTCCACTTGTAGAAGCAGCTGCCTTGTTGCTTTGGCCTAAGTAGAGAGATCTCAAAGCTTGACAGTGAGAACCCCTCACCAGCAGAGTTACAGCAACGTGGCCAGGAACTCCTTGTACCTTTTAGGGCTTAATGAAGGCTGAGGTTTCTGAGCCAGGCCCTCCTTAGCAATGAGCCTGGCAGCCCCAGGAGCAAATGTTCTCCTGTGCCCATTCCTATGAATACTGTCTCCTCACATCACAGCTTGTTCTGCGAGCAGCCCCAGCCTCATCTTCCCTCCAGGAAGAAGATGCTGCAGTGACTGTCTCAGCAGCTAGTTAACCTTCTCATGGGTGCTTTGCTGGGTAAGGGACCCTCAAGACTGCCACTCCCTCTGTGTCGCCTGGCAGAGCACGTCCTGCTTGGAGCCAGCCCTTATCTAGGTATGCTACCATGCCTCAGCGGGCCCTGGATTGTCTAGTTTTTCAGGTTTTCAAAAGAAGCCATAAGTCCATATTCTAAAAAATATATATTTGCAAGCAGGGAAAGACAGAGAGACAGACAATGAGAATATGCACACCAGGGCCTCCAGCCTCTACAAACTCCAGGTGCACGCACCACTTTGTGCACCTGGCTTTACATGGATACTGAGGAATCATACCTGGGTCATTAGGCTATGCAGGCAAGTGCCTTAGCCACTGAGCCATCTCCAGCCTCAGAGGTTCATATTTTTTTATTTTATTTTATTTATTCATTTTCAAGCAGAGAGATACAGAGAGAGAGAGAGAGAGAGAGAGAGAGAGAGAGAAGAGGAGAGAAGAGAGAGAGAGAGGAGAGAAGAGAGAGAGAACACCAGGGCACCACCTTGTGGGTCTGGCTTATGTGGGTCCTGGGGAATTGAACCCGGGGCCTTAGTCACTGGAGGCAAGTGCCTTAACCACTGAGCCATCTCTCCAGCCCAGAGGTTCATATTTTTGTGTAAAATCTTCAGCCATTTTAAGATGCAAGGGCCTCTTGAAACCGCATGCCCCACTTTGTGTATCTGACTTTATGTAGGAACTGGAGACTCAAACCCAGGCCATTAGGCTTAGCAAGCAAGTTCCTTAACCACTGAGCCATCCCAGCCTGTTTCCCCTCCCCCTCATCCCAAGTAAAGTCTTACTGTAGCCTAGGCTGACCTGGAACTCATTCTGTAGCTCCAGGCTGGTCCTAACCCTCACAGCAATCCTCCTACCTTAGCCTCCCACATGCTGGGATTATAGAAGTAAGCTACCACACCCAGTTTAGAAAGGTGGTTTGTTTTTGTTTGTTTAAAAAAATTATGCCAGGCATGGTTGCACAAGCCTTTAATCCCAGCACTTGGGAGGCAGAGGTAGGAGTTCAAGGCCACCCTGAGATTATATAGTGAATTCAAGGTCAGCCTGGGCTAAAATGAGACACTACCTCGAAAAACAAAAAAAATTAATTATTTATGAACAGAGAGAGTGTATTGGATGTGCCAGGGCCTCTAGCCACTGGAAATATACTCAAGATAGATGTGCCACTTTGTGAGTCTGACTTTACATGGGTACTGGGGAATTGAACGCAGATTGTCAGGCTCTGTAAGCAAGCATTTTAAAACTGGGTCAAAAAAAAAAAAATAAAAATAAAAATAAAACTCTGGGTCATCTTTCCAGTCCCGGAAGGTTTTGTTTGTATTTGTGTATTTGCATGCAGAGAGCGAGAATGAGGGGGGAATAGGTGCACAATGACCTCCAGCCACTGCAAATGAACTCCAGATGCATGTGCCACTTTGTGCATCTGGCTTTATGTGGGTACTCGGGAATTGAACCTTGGTCTTCAGGTTTGCATGCAAGTTCCTTTAAAACTGAGCCATATCTCCAGGCCCCGAAAGGTATTTTAAGTATCAGTCTTCAACTTATCTTTGTTTTGGAGCCACACAAAGTAAATCAGAGTGAACATCTGTAGTCCTCAGTTTTTAAGACCCAGGCCTCCAGAAATGAAATGTTTTCTGTCACCTGCTAGACCAGAGCTCACACTTCTATTTGGTAACTTTTCTTCTGCAAAGGCTGCTAAATGATCTTTTCCACTTTGATTCTGCTGTCTGCTGAGCATGTCTGTCTGTGCCCCAGTGGTCTGCTACTTCCTGGATCATTTTCTATGGCTCAGGTGCCCCCACATCCTCACCAGCCCTGCTACAATTGGGCTTGATTTTCTTTTTTCTTTTTTTTTAATATTTTATTTACTTTTCAAGCAGAGAGAGAGAGAGAGAGAGAGAGAGAGAGAGAGAGAGAGAGAGAGAGAGAGAGAGAGAGAGAGAGAGAGAAAACACACCAGGGCCACCACCTTGTGGATCTGGCATATGTGGGTACTGGGGAATTGAACCCAGGGCCTTAGGCACTAGAGGCAAGTGCCTTAACTGCTGAGCCATCTCTCCAGCCCTGCCTTTCTTTTTTCCCACCCTTGAACTTGCTGTAAAATGTCTTCTGCCTTGCATGAGCAGTGATGTCTCCAGTGTTAATCAGATGAGGTATACCTGCTTTCAGGGTGCTCCAGAAAGCATGAGTGCAGAGGGCAGGTCATACAAACAAATAGCCTTGCAAAGCCTGAGCATTCCTCTTTGTGAGATCCTGGAGCCCTGTTGCTGCTTGTTCTTGGGATTCTTTTATTTTTTTTTGGTTTTTCAAGGTAGGGTCTCGCTCTAGCCCAGGCTGACCTGGAATTCACTATGTAGTCTCAGGGTAGCCTTAAACTCACGGCAATCCTCCTACCTCTGCCTCCCGAGTGCTGGAATTAAAGGCATGCACCACCACACCCGGCTCTGTTTTTGGGATTCTTGACCTTCCAATGCCCAAGACCTTAGCCAATGCCATGCTTGGGTTATGAGAGCAGAAGGGAGTTTTTTTTTGGTATTTATTATTCAGACTTCAGTAGTGACACCAGGATATCACATACCTGCCCTTAGCCACTGCCATAGCATTGCCAAGTCCTGTTCTCATGTTGCTCTAGAATTCCCAGCTCCCCAGCAGAAGATGCTGTCCATTGTCCCCAGAGGGCATGGTGTCAACCACCTGAGTTCCTGTGGGTCTGCCAGTCTTAAAGAGGGAGGGTTGCTGTGGCCAAGGAGTTGAAGCAGGCGGGCCTTTGAATAACCGCTGTTATTCCTTTCACCCTAGAGCGGACTGAGAAACTGCCCATGGCCTCCATTAAAAACGTGGTCAGTGAGCCTATTGAGGGACATGAAGACTACCACATGATGGTGAGTAGCCCTGCTGGCCTACCCCGAGCCGCCTGCTTCCACTTCATCGTGCAGAGAGTGAATTTTTAAGTGGGTTTTTCTGTTTGAAGAGAAAGCAGTCTTCAGAGAACTGTTTCAAGACCTTGGATTTCTTAGTTACTTAAGAGTTGTGTTCAGCCAGGCCTGATAGCGCATGCCTTTAAATCCCAGCACTCGGGTAGGCAGAGGTACGAGGATCACTGCGAGTTGAGGCCAGCCTGGGCTAGAGTGAGACCCGACCTTGAAGAAACCAAGACAAAAAGTTGTTTTGATCACCTTTGCTCTAGCTCTTGATTTTACCATCTCCTAGCAGTTCTAAAGGTAGTGTGCTTTCTGTTGGCCTCCTTAGAAATCTCCCTCTTAGCTGGGCGTGGTGGTGCACGCCTTTAATCCCAGCACGCGGAAGGCAGAGATAGGAGGATCACCATGAGTTCAAGGCCACCCTGAGACTACAGAGTGAATTTCAGGTCAGCCTGGACTAGAGCGAGACCCTACCTCGAAAAACCAAAAAAAAAAAGAAGAAGAAGAAGAAATCTCCCTCTTATTTGTAATATTGTTTTTAGGCCAGGGAAACAAATATAATGAGGAATGGCTTGTGGATTTTTATTTTAATTTTGTCTTGCTTATAAAAAGAGAGGCTTTGAGGACATCAACAGGTCTTCTTCCCATAGTGGCTGAGGTCTTCCCAGCTTGTCTGAGGTGCTGGGGGCCTGGGGTGCATCTACTTCCAAGAGAGCAGGTTGTACTTTCCCAAGACTGGACATTTGGAGGCAGTCTGAGGACAACGAAGGCAGTTCAATGATCTGATAAAACAAGTAGCTTTCCTGGAACCACTTTAAACACTTACCCAGACTCCATAAGCAGGGCTTGACCTGAGAGAGCATCAGTGGAGGATGGGTCTGCCTGTCCTTGCCCCTCCGACGAGGTAGGTCCTTCAGCATCAGTCCCTTAGCGATGATGCTATTATATGCACTCTGCCTGTGGGAAGAGTAGCTCAGGTGGTCTGACGTGTGGATGGAGTTGCCAAGACCACAGCAGAGGGGCACAGTGGAAGATGTAGTTGCTCTAGGAAAGGTCAGTGAAGAGGACTGTGTGTGGCAGGCTGTTTGGTTACGGTCAGCTGGATGGTACTAAAGCAAGGCCGTCAGTGGGACTCTAGTCCCTGGATGCAGGCTCTTGGGCTTTCTGACAGTGATGAGAACATACTGGGAGTTCCTTAGGCAACTCTTCCACCACTCATATCTCTGTAGTCTGTAAAACAAGATTGCAGGCATATTGGTATTGATCTTGGTAGCTGGATGCATCCTTTGACTCCTTTTTGAAAGACTTGTGTGACTACTTTGAGCCTGTAGGTTTTTAGCCTGTTTTCAGGCAGCCTGATGAGAGGGAAGCAGACAAGGTAAGTGGACCTCATTGGGCATCTCTTATGGACTTAGTGTGCCTAAGTAATGCACTTATTACTTAGTTTAAACGCTCATTTTTCTCCTGGTCATTTCTGGCCAAAGTTCCACTCTTCTCTTTTGAATGCCATTAAGTAACACTTTCCTCTTCCTAATGAAAGTATTTACTTCCCTGTTTTTGCAGGTGCCATTTCTCTAGCTAGATTACTGTGTCACAGTTCACACTGTGGCTGTGCTTTCTGATTTTTAAATTTAAAAACACAGAAAAGGAGACACCCATGGCTATCCATAACCTATATATTCATTACCAAGAAATGACACGTGTGAATATTTTGTAACTTGTTTAAATATCATAAATAAAAATTATTACAACAGTGATGATGTCCCCATTGTCTTCCCCTCTCCCCATTCCCATTATTACAGCCTGTCACATGTTGTCTTCCACCTACTGATGCTTTCATTTACACATATCCATGAACAAGATGCAGTGTTGTGGGTTTTTAGTTTCCATAGATGATATCATGGTATGTACCATTTTGCAAAGTTGCTGGTTTGGGCTCGACATTGTGATCTGTTGTATTGCCTTTAGATCCACAGGAATTGTTCATGCCTTCGTAAAAGCACTCCTGTATAAGTATGAATAGCCACACACTGAATCATGGGTGTCCTTACTGCTGGATATGAAGGTTTCAAAAAGTGCCGCTGTGGACATTGCTGTTTCCTGTGTGTGGGTACATATGTTTTTGAACTATGACCTCTGAACCAGCAATGTTTTGTTACCTGGGGTTTTGTTAGAAGTTTCTGGGACCTTGCCCCAGACCTCCCAGACAGAATACAAGGGGTAGAGCCTTCAGTGTGTTCACAAGTCTTCTGAAGTCTGCAAGGCACCGTCTCCTCCGACCCCGAGCCCGTGTAGGGGATGCTCCGTGTGCACATTTGAGTTAGCTTACTCCCCTCCCCGTGTTTGTTGCTCTGCCTGCTTGGTCACCTGCCTCTGAAGCACCGCTTGGTTTTTCCTTTTTCCCTTGCAGGCGTTTCAGTTGGGCCCCACGGAAGCCTCTTACTACTGGGTGTACTGGGTTCCAACTCAATATGTGGATGCAATCAAAGACACTGTGCTGGGCAAATGGCAGTATTTTTGAAAGCACTTTCACCTCTGGCCCAGGAGACTGACCCAAAGTGAAGGACATTGCCGGGAGAGGCCTGCAGCATCCCTGGATTCAGAGTTCTGGAACTTTGTCCACACACATACAAATCTCTATTCAATCTGAGGTGATGTGGTGACTGAAGCCAGAGGTGATGTACTTTCACCATTAGCTTAATTTTAACTTAAAATCACCAGTTCCCTTTCTTGCAGTCAGCTTCATACCATTTTTAAAGTCAGTATGGTGGAAATCAATAAATTTGAATTCCAAAAATGTTGTGTGGAATACTCTTCAGTCTGTTTGAGAGTAGACCTGCCAGTTATGCCGAGAAGGGAACAATCAAAGCTTTCTGGTTGTTTTTTTAGAAGTGATTTCAGCTGAAATATTTTCATAAATCTTTGGTTGCAAACATTTGGACTGCGTTGTGATGTATTGTTTTTTTTTTTCCTTTATGGTATAAAACTATATGCAAAGTGGGGGTTTAGTAAGCCATATTTTTCTGTCCATTGATTCACATTTAATTCTTTACTTTTTAAAATCTTCTCACTTTCCTAGAGTTTTATTTTAAAGCCCAAAGATGTCAGTCCTCTTCTGGTGCCTCTTCCTTGTCTCCTCGCCAGGTTTCTCCCACGTGCTGCTGTCGCTCTGTGGGGATGCACTCGGGGAGGAAGCATCCGTGGTTTGGTCAGGGGCTCCCACCTCGCTGTGGTGCTCATTGAGTAACAGAGTCTCCCATGCGACTCCCGTGGACACAGCTGGCCCTTTGGGTCCTCTTCTGGGGAATTCCACAGCTGTTGGATGGCCCCCGCCGGCAGCCCTCCCTGAGCTCAGCTTCGAGGCCCATCCTGGCCCAGGTGAGCCTGCGCTATGCTGCTCAAAGGCCCAGCTCAAGGAAGAGCCAGGTAGCCGTAGAACCACACCTCCACACCCTCTTTGGTGGCTTCCCAGAACTCCTTTGGCAGTCCAGTGGTTATTCCAATTATGCTTCTCCATTTGGTCCTTCTGCTCATGTGTTAAGTTGAAGTGTCCTTCATCCCAGCTTCTCATTCAGAGACATCTGACCTAGTCGGTTGGCCGATGGGATTTGAACAATAGAAATGGGTTAAGTTGCTTTCACGACAGCTCGCCCTCTTCTGGTTTTAGTCCTGGTGTTCTTGGTACACGTGAACCTCTGTTGTCTCCGCACGCCTTGATTGACTCTGACATGAGGGACAGTCTTTTGGTGGGTGATCCTTTGTGCTGTTCGCTGTTTCTCTGCTGCTGTCTTAGCACCTCTCCTCTCGCTGCGCACAGGCTCTCATAGTAAGGGTTGGCAAGAAACCACCCAGCATCACACTTTGGACTCTAAGCTGTTACCCGCCCTCCTTCTGTGAAGTGTATTAGCATGTGTTCGCCTAAGATGACTATTCTTGTGAGCCAGTTCCTGCCAATCCCCCACCCTTCCCTTCTAGGCTGTAGTTCTGGAATCCAGCCCACATAGACAGACTCTTGCTTTTGGTGGTGTACTCAGTGCCAAGTTCTGCATCTGGACAGGAAGAATCTACTGTGCTTTGGGGGCATAGCGTGTTCGTAACGTGAGGCTGCCTGTTTGCATCGCTTGAAGAGGAGGGGCTGCTGCAGTGGTTCTGTTCATGCTGGCCTGCAGTTCCTGGAGAAAAGTGACCTTGCTCCTGTCCCCGCCCTCTCCTGCAGGTGACTTGCAGGTTGTAGAGGGTAGCAAGTAGAGCATCACTGTGGTTTGAATGCTGTCCTTTTCCTTTGCCGTTGTCCCTGTCCTCAAGACTCGTCTGACAGTGCCACACACCCAGTTTTGATCTCTCGGAGCAGGCTTCTCTGTTCCCCCATCAGCTCTCCATCAGCTCTTCCAGCCTCCTCCATTGCCCTCCTCCAGGGCGTGTGTGCTGCCCTTGTCCCACTCCCTCCCCCCCCTGCAAAGGGCCAAACTGCTGCTCACTCAGCCTCCGTGAGCCTTTTTATTTTCAGTAAAATGGTGCTTTTTCCTTCGAGATAGTCTATATAAATAATGTAAATGACACCTTTTCTTATCGAGTTGAGTATTGCTTTCCAGAGCTCACTAAATCTACCACAGTCTCGAGCTCTTGCTCCTGACCCTGTCCTTATGGAAGGCCTTGCTGGAAGCTCTCAGGAGGGCAGAGGCCTCTGGGAGAAGTGATCAGATCTGTGCTGGGTCACAGCAGTGTTCACTCTTTGTCACTCAGTCCTGTGAACAGTCTCTATATATTTCTTACTGTCTGGAGTACGCTGACTGAATCTGTGTGAGCACATAGAAGTACTCTTCCCTTCCGGTAGCATCCCAGTGTTCATTTCCTATAGTTCCTTCACTGTCAGATGAAAGGGACTGGAACTTTCCCTCCCTGTGGCAAGGGTCATGCAGGTGGCTCTCCAGGAGAGGGCCTCTGGTGGCATTACATGACGCTAAATGGGTCCTGCCCACAGCCAGGCTCCTCTGGGGCTTGTAATCCCGCAGCCTCCCAAAGGGCTGCTTTCCCTTCTGGATCTGCCCTAGCAGGCCCCAGGCCTGCCTTCTCCTCCCTGGGGTGACTTATGTGACTACATAACTCCTGCTGGGCCTGGTCCCCTCAACTCTTTCGGGCAGATCAAGACTCCAGAGTTGCTGGAGTCTGGTATGAAGTATTGGAATGTATGGAGAGCCTTTGCAAGTAGCGTTGGTTCTTCTTAAATGAAGTTTAACTGGGCTAAGGATGCACTTTGTCATCAACTTGTGACATAGTAAGGGTACAGTGATGTCCTCAGGAGCTTCTTAATTGATGCTTTATCTTACGAGGGCCAAAGAGATTAACTTTGCTACGTTGCCATGTCTCAGAAAAGTTGCCATATTTCACCCAGAAGGGAGTTTTTCTTAGTCTTTAACACATGCCTGGAGGAGCTGTTGTGGGTTCTAGTGGTGGGCCATCCTTTCTTGGCCAGGAGCTCGATCCACATGCCCAGGGTCTTGCAGGAGCAGGCTTTCTTTCCATCCACCTGCTGGGGGAGCACATTCTCACTCCTTGCCACACTCCTGCCTGTTCTCCTGGAAAAGGACGCCTCCTCTCTCTTCAGGCCTTGTATGCAAAGTCATCTTCCCTTAGGATTGGCCTCTGTTTCCTTCTTTGTAGGCCTGTAGCCTCCCTGAAGTTACAGTGGTCAGGAGCCCCTGATGTGCAGGACATCTAGCAGATGGACCTGCCAGGCTGGGTATTTCTACTGCTTTCTTGGTGTCTAAGAACTTTTGTTTCCTCTTCTTAAAAGATTTCTGCAGTTATTTGACGTTATATGTAAGTACCATGTTTCCTTGTGGTGTATACACTCTGTTCTGGTTTAAAATCAAAATGCCTGTTTGGGAGGAGATGAACGTATTTAGTCTATTAGATTTGCGCTGCTGGATTTTTTTTTTTTTTAATTAAAGTGTAACCTTGACTAGCTGTCTTATTGTTTATCCTGTAAGATTAGTCTATCAATTAAAGTTTGATAATTATTTGCGTCTCTCTTTCCTTCTAATTCTTCATGCGCCTAATCTACACTGGGAGCTAGCCAATATTTGGAACTGGGCCCAAAGCCAGCCGTGGTCTTACTTGTGTGAAATTGTGTATATCAAGTTTATCCTCCACTGAAGCAGTTGTTAAGGAGAAGAGATCGACTCTGGAGCAGTCAGTGGCCAACTTGCCCGTAGGGCAGCCTTCCTTTGTCTTCCATGGTAGGGGAAGCTGCCTCCTTGCAAGCATATAACACTGAAAATAGGGCCACTGCTGTAGCCAGCCATAGGCTCTAAAGACTGGGAGGAAGGAGGGAGGGAGAAAATTATTACCAGAAATGGGACAGGAACATAATCCTTGGCATGAAGAGTGACAGTTTGTCACAGCCATACCAGGTTTGGTATCTCTTTGCACAGTGTGTAGTGTATACATGTGTATATGGTACATGCGGAGGCCAGTGGTATGTGTCAGGTGTCTCCCTCCAGCTTATTCGTTCAAACAGGGTCTCTCACTTGAACCCAGTGCTCACCAGTTTAGCTAATGTAGCTAGCCAGATTGCCCCAGGGATCCACCTTTCTCTGCCTCCCAAGCCCTAGGATTATAGGTGCACACTCCTATACCTGGCATGTGGTTACTGGGAATCTGAGCTTGATCCTTAACACTTGCATGGTAAGTGCTCTACCAAGCAAGCCTTCTGGGCTCAGCTGGGGAGCTGGGCCAGTGGTGGTCCTAGAGGAGGGATGTCTATGAGCCCCAATCCTGAGGGCTGGGGCCCCTTGTCTGGTGATCACCACTCCCATATCCAGGTCTATGCAGAATCAGGACTCTTAACTGAGGACTTCTGTAGTCCCAGTTCACATGGGCAAAATGGGCTGGAGAAATGGTTCTGCGGAAAAGACATTAGCTTCCACCTAAGTTGGGCAAAGGAGTTGGACTCATTTAAGTGCAATCCGGGGTGTCAGATCCAGCCCAACACGGATGTTAAATCGGGTTGTTGTGGGCCTTACTCTTCTGTGTTCTCTGAGACTGCACACTAACACCCCCATGAGAAATTTTTTGCCTCAAGAGTTCTGATCAAAGCACTAAGTGATGCTTTTATTGGCCTGTTACTCCTGCCCTCCACAAACAGCATGAAAGCTTCAGTATCTGAGACGCGTGCTGGTTTACTGGTGGTGTGAGTCTTCCATTCTCCAGCAAACCTCCACAGATAGATAGGTCACCTAGCAAGGTTCTGACCTTGGGCCATGAGACAGGTAAATGCTACCTGAAAATGACCTCTAAGGCGCCAGCCTTCAGGTGAAGAATGGGGAGCAAAGGAGGTACTTCTGGGCACCTGTGTCTGGGTAGGAATTACTCTTCAAATGCTCCCCATGCAGCAGGGTCTGTCACAGTACTGCTTCTTAAAAATTCATTTTATCTTACTATTAGTATTTATTTAGGTTTTTCAAGGTATGGCCTCACTCTAGCCCAGGCTGACCTGGAATTCACTATGTAGTCTCAGGGTAGCCTTGAACTCACAGTGATCGTCCTACCTCTGCCTCCCAGGTACCTTTATTGATGTGAAAGGCACTGCACTAAATTACCTGCCTTACGATGTCAGCACACCTCCCTCCTGTTGCCCTCACACTGGCCATAAAGGACCCACACTTAGAGGAAAGACTTTAACCAGACACACGGCTGTCAGAACCCAGATCTGCCTGATGCTGAATCTGTATTCATTCTCCTGACTTGAGAACTTGGGGAAAGTGGCCGAGTTCTTTATGTTTTGCTTAATTTTTCTTTCCCTGATTTCACTAAAGTGTATTTGTGAATTGATTAAACATTGAGCCTTGGCATTTATTAATTGGCTTAATTTAATCTGAAATTTGCCTAATTGTTCTTTTTCTAATTGGTTTTATTAATTGACTCATTTTAAAAACAGTCATACATGCATTTGGTAAATTTCAGGTGCTGGATAGGTCTCCCTTACTCCCTTCTGAGCTTCAGCTGACCCATCCTGGGAGCAGAGCTCATGAGCCATTTGGGATATTTGGTGGAATGAGGGACGCACCTTGTGCTCTCGCTCAGGCTCCATCGCTAGCTCCTTACCCCACAAGCCCCCAAGTTCACTGTGTCCCAAACCGAAATTACAATTCCCCTTTCAGTCTGATCCTTGTCCCTGGCTTAAACCTTTCCATCCAATCCAGTTCTGCCTTTTACTCACAATCTTCCCAGTGTATCTGTATCCCATGGCTGCTGCAATAGGCGTCAAGTCCACGCTGGGTGCAGCTACCAGTGACTGTCCTCCTCTGAAGAGATGGCATTCCACCTAGTCCACATTCTAGCAAGCTGATGTCCATTCTCTTTTTATTTGTACTTCAAGCAGAGAGATGAGAGAGAGAGAGCACCAAGGCTATCACCTTGTGGGTCTGGTTTACGTGGGCACTGGAGAATTGAACTGGGGGCCTTAGGCACTGGAGGCAAATGCCTTAACCGCTGAGCCATCTCTCCAGCCCCTTATTTGTACTTTTGAGACAGGTTCTCATGTAGCCCAGACTTGTTTTAAACTCACTATATAGCTGAGGATGCCGGGCATGGTGGTGCACGCCTTTAATCCCAGCACTCGGGAAGCAGAGGTAGGAGGATTGCCCTGAGTTCAAGGCCACCCTGAGACTGCATAGTGAATTCCAGGTCAGCCTGGGCTAGAGCAAAACCCTACCTCGAAAAACCAAAACAAACAAACAAAAAAAAAAAACAACAAAAAAAAACTATATAGCTGAGGATGACCTTGAACTCCTGATCCTCCTTTCTTACCTTCCAAATGCTAGATTTACAGGGGTGCTTGGCAGTCAACTTCTCTTTTTTCCCACATACATACATACATACATATATACATATATGGGGTTCAAGGTAGGGTCTCACTCCAGCCCAGTCTCATCTGGAATTCATTCTGTAGTCACAGGCAGACTTCAGACAGCAGTCCTCCTACCTCGACCTTCCTAGTGCTGGGATTAAAGGTGTGTGCAGCCATGCCTAGCTTTGTTTTTTTTGAGGCAGGATCACGTAGCCCAGGCTGGCCTCAAACTTGATGTATACTCAAAGATGATCTTGGAATTACCCACCTTCTGCCTCACCTACCAAGAGCTGGGATTCTGGTGTGCATCACACCTTCCAATTTTCACTTAAAACATCAACTTTCCCATATCCTATAAAATTGTTTCTATTAACCAACCCCATCCAGTGTGTCTTTGTTGTGGTGTTTTGTCTTGAGAGAGGGTTGTTTATTTAAAAATTATTTATTTGCAAGCAGAGAGAGAGAATGGTGTGCCAGGGCCTCTAGTCACACTGAAAATGAACTCCAAATGCATGAGCCATTTTGTGAATCTGGCTTTCTATGGGTACTGGAGAATGGATTGGGTCATTAGGTTTTGCAGGTAAGCGCCTTAACCCCTGAGCCATCTCTCCAGACCCCACGATAGGGTTTTGTTACTAGCCAAGCCTGACCTGGAACTTGCAGCCCTTCCTGAGCCTCCTGAGTGCTGGGATTAACAGGTGTGCATACCCAGGTATGTGGCTGGGTATCTAATCACAAATCATTGGTATAGACATCCTTAAATGTATATTGAATTTTCTCCCAACTTTTGACAGATTTCAGACAGCTCAAATAATGTAGGGAAATCATGAATACATACCAGCTACAAGCCGGGCGTGGTGGTGCACGCCTTTAATCCCAGCACTCAGGAGGCAGAGGTAGGAGAATCACTGTGAGTTCAAGGCCACCCTGAGACTCCGCCTGGGCTAAAGTGAGACCCTACCTCGAAAAACCAAAAAAAAGTCAGCTGCAGACATGTTTTACTCCTAAATATTAAAGGTTATTCTAGGGGCCTGGAGTGATGGCTGAGCAGCTAAAGTCACTTGCTTGCAAAGCCAGGCAACCCAGGTCCAATGCCCCAGGATCCACATAAGCCAAATGCACAGAGTGGCACATTTGGAGTTGGTTTGCAGTGGCAAGAGGCTCTGCCGAGCCCATTCCCCCTCCCCCTCTGATTGCAAATGAATAAAATATTTAAAAAAAATTAACGGTTAGTGTAAGCACTGTATATACTATTTGTTTACTTTTTAATTTTAAATTTTTTTTTTTTTTTGGTTTTTCGAGGCAGGGTCTCTCTCTAGCCCAGGCTGACGTGGAATTCACTATGTAGTCTCAGGTTGGCCTTGAACTCACAGCAATCCTCCTACCTCTGCCTCCCGAGTGCTGGGATCAAAGGTGTGCGCCATCATGCCTGGCCCAAATGTGTTTTTTGTGTGTGGTATAAGCACATGTGTATATGCAGGTGCACAGAGACCAGAAAATGTGGTCTTCTGTGATTTATCAGTGTATTTCCTTAAGACAGGGTCTTTGAACATGGAGCTGCAGTTTTTGTGAGCCCCAATGAGTCTCTGGTCTTTCCTCCTCACAAGACTGTTAAGATGTGGCCCTGTCCAGCTGAGATAGTCTCAGCCCTCATGCTGCTGCAGTTGCTTTTTTGGGAGCCAGCTCCCAGGCAGGAATGTGTGTGTTCCGGTCCTTTCCAGGTTCACATTTCCCACAGACGTTCTCCCTTTTGTCTTCGAACAGTCGTACTGGACTTGTCCCCTCACAATCAGACTTGGTGCATTCCATCAGCTGTGCAGATGTTGTCATATGGATGAAGATGCTGAGCCCCTTGAGATCAGAGGCATCCTGCTCAAGCCAGGCACAGTGCCCACACACTGGGCTGAGTGCACTTACTGTCTAGGGAATGGCTGAACAAGAGATGCTTGGGGAGAATGGCTGCCAAAGGCCAGAACCCAGCTCCAGGGTGCCAGGTCTTGTTGGCTCTCAGCCACTCTCAAAGGGAATGGCCTGTAACTGGCACATATCCCCAGAGGCATTTTTTGGGAAGCCATTAAAACTACACAGGAGCTGGGCTGGTAGCCCATGCCTTAATCCTCTAGCTCTCAGCTGAGGTGGGAGGCTTGTGAGTTTCTATCAGCCCCCAAAAGACTCACAGTGTAAGTGTGGTGGCACATGCCTTTGATTCCAGCACTCTGCTGGGGGGGGGGGGCGGAGGTAGGATTGCTGTGTTCAAGGTCAGCCTGGTCTAGAGCGAGACCCTACCTGGGGAAACCAGGTGTGCAAACATACGCCTGTAATCTCAGCACTCAAGAGAGACAGACTGGAGGATCACCAGTTTGACTCTAGCCTGGACTAGAGGCAAAGAACAGCTTAGTAAATAAGGCCGGATTGATACTATGTGACAAAGGAGCATACTATGTAATGCCAAGCTGGCCTTCCAAGAGGAAAGAACCTCCCATCTTCCAAAACAAATTCTATTATTTTGGAAAGGGTTCCTTAGGTAAGGGATGGAGGGAAAAATGATTGAAGTATTCTTTTCACCATGAATACATTCAGTGCTGGAAACAGCGGAGACTTTTAAGTATAAGGCTTGAAAAACTGCCTTAAACTTTGTATTTTTCCCCCTCAAATTGTATGGTCTCTCTTTCTAGCCTAGGTTGACCTGGAATTTACTACGTAGTCTCAAGGTGGCCTTGAACTCAGTGATCCTCCTACCTCTGCCTCCTGAATACTGGCTCACAAATTTTTTTTTTTTAATTAAGAAAAAAGTTGAGGTCCTAGTGGAGCGTCATGAAACCACTTGTTCAAAATCTCAACCCCCATGTGCTGGGGTGGGAATGTGTGGGGTCTTCCCCTGGTTCTCCAGGCCTCCCAGATCAATCCTGTGTTCAAACACAGACTTGGTGCAGATGACACCCAAAGGCGCCATGGGGGCTGCAAGTACTCCACCTGGCTGAGGGATCTCAGTATTCTGAGGCATTTTTGGGGAAGATGTACCATGTGCTGTGGGAGCTGGATGTGCTGGAGTTTGGTCCTGTTCCTACCAGCTGCAGGATCCCCAACATGCTGCTCAATGTTCCTTGGTAGTCACTTAAAATCTTTTTTTTTTTTCATTTATTTGCAGATAGGGGAGAGAAAACGGGCATGCCAGGGTCCTTCATCTGCTGCAAATGAACTCCAGATGCATGTGCCACTTTGTGCATCTGTCTTTAAATGGGCACTGGGGAATTGAATCAGGGTTGTTAGGCTTTGAAGGGAAACACCTTAACCTCTGAGCCATCTCTCCAGCCCCCTAGTCACAACTTTTCTATTTTGTGTCTCTATTTCTCTTGTATTCTTATTCTGTGACAACCAACCTCGACCCAGTGATGACTGAGCAGTGTTCTTGAGCTCCATAGTTTGTGTGTGTGTATATACATACACACACA
This sequence comes from Zapus hudsonius, assembly GCA_004024765.1. Taxonomy (NCBI): domain Eukaryota; kingdom Metazoa; phylum Chordata; class Mammalia; order Rodentia; family Dipodidae; genus Zapus; species Zapus hudsonius. Next base: position 49,536 of record PVHP010005871.1, read on the forward strand.
CACACACATTTTTCTCATTAAAAGTTCAAAACAGCAAAAAAAAAGTTGAAGGGCTGGGAAGATAGGTCAGTGGTTAAAGGCTCTTGCTTGCAAAGTCAGTAACCTGCATCCAGATAAAGCCAGACACAAAAAAGTGACACATGCGGGCTGGAGATGGCTCACTGGTTAAGGTGCTTACCGATAAAGCCTGACTTCCTCAGTTTCCATGTAAAGCCAGACATAGTGGCACGTGTATCTGGAGTTTGATTGCAGCAGCTGGAGGCCCTGGTGCACTGCCCATTCTCTCTGCTGGGTGTGGTGGTGCACACCTTTAATCCTAACTCTCAGGAGGCTGAGGTAGGAGGATCAAGTTGGATGAAGTTGGATGCCAGCCTAGGCTAGAGCAAGACTCTACCTCCAAAAAAGAAAAAAAGCTTATGCTCCTGAAGTTTATTTGTAATAGTAAGAGAGACCCTGGCACAGACACATTTAAACAAGATTTGAGAAAAATGTTGGTTTTACAATAGATTTATTTTCAAAGGGCAAAACATTTAGACGATTTAAATACAAGTCCAACAGAGTTGACATCAGTCAGCAATGATGCCATAGTGTGTTCTCACTTCCAGACACTTGCCAGTGTTAGCTGAGTTCTCTCTGAGCGAGGAAGGGGCTCTGGTAATGACAAGGAGAATTGAGTTACTGCTCTTTAGAGTGTAGTTACTGAGTGTAACTAAGTATTATAAGCACTAAGACAATTATTTTAAGAAATCTTACCACTTGATAATTCCAGAGCCTCAGTAGCCACAGGAAACATTTACTAAGAGGCTCCTTCAAATCAGGCAGCGCTGCATACACACCAACTTGACTTTGATTACTATCACTGTTTCTACTTTACCAGGAGGAAACCCAGAAATCCACATCCTGACCAAGTTCAGTGAGCTGCCAGCGTGAGGCAGTCAGCAGTGGGCCTGGGTCTCTCTCCCAGAATCCTACCCTTCCTCTTCCTCTTAGCAGCCCTGGCCTATGGCAGAGCCAGGCCATCTCCGGTGAGCTTGCCTTGGACAGCCGAGGGGCAGAGGCTTGGTCCTGGTCTATAGTCTCAGTGTTTGCTAAGGCTGCTTTTATGAGGAGGTGACAATGCAGGGACTTGTGTCAGGCATGATGCTCTCGGCCTCTGAGGATGAAGATCACCACCAGGGTTAGGGCACTTGGGCAGAATGGAAGCACCTGCATTTTATGACCAATGAAGTATCTGTCAAGCACCTCAAACTTTTGTTTTTTTGAGGTAGGGTCAATCTGTCAAGCACCTTTTTTGTTTTTTTGAGGTAGTGTCTTTCTCTAGCCCAGGCTGACCTGGAATTCACTATGTAGTCACAGGCCTTGAACCCATGGCAATCCTCCTACCTCTGCTTCAGGGATTAAAGGCATGCGCTAACACATGCCATAAACTAAGTGGCACATGCGTCGTGTTCAGTGACAAAAGGCCCTGGTGCACCCATGTTGTCTCTTCCCCACCCTTCCCTCCCTCCTTGCAAAATATATTTAAAATACTTTATTTGCAAGCAGAGAATGAATGAATAAAAACATGGATATTCCCAGGCCATAAGACTTTGCAAGCAAGCGCCTTTAACCACTGAGTCATCTCCAACCCCCTTTTAAACATTTTAATTGACAATTTTCATATACTTCCATCTTTTATTTGGTCACAAGTCTTGCCTTACTGAGTAAACTACAGACCCATTAATTCTATGGGAGAACATTTTATGCCAGATTATTTACCCGGTAGCTTTATTCATATACGTCCTTCTTATCTGCAATGTAATCTACAATTTCTTGTGGACACATTAACTTTTCCGCATCTATATCAGGGATTTCAAACCCTAAAATGAAAAAAAAAAGGCAAAAACATGTGACTATAGACAGCTGAAAAGAACTGAAAGCTCTCCCCTCACCCACCTACCCCCTCTTTTGAGGGTCTTGGTAAGTTACTCAGGCTGTCCTTGAACTTTTGAGCCTTCTGAGGAGCTGGCATTACAACCTGTAACTTTTATAATCCCCACAGTGGTGCCCAACATTTCCAGCAGTCTTGAATCTCCTTGTTTTGAGCTGGCTAGGTTTTAGACAGTATGTAGAGCATGCTGGGTGTATATTTTTAAAAATTTTTAGTATATTCAGAAGATTATATAACCATCATTATTCTCTAACTTCCCTGGAATTAGTCTAATTAATCAAATTTCCCTACATTTTAAAAACTATTCATTTTCAAGCAGAGAGAGACAGAGAGACAGACAGAGAGACAGAGAGAGAGACAGAGAGACAGACAGAGAGAGAGAGAAAGAGAAAGAGAGAGAGAGCACAAGTGCACCAGGGCCACCACTTTGTGGGTCTGGCTTATGTGGGCACTGAAGAATTGAACCCAGGGCCTTAGGCACTGGAGGCAAGTGCCTTAACTGCTGAACCATCTCTCCAGCCCTCCCTACAACATTTTTATAACACCTAAAAAGAAACAAACGCCCATCAGTAACTCACTATTATTCCCACCCATGACAACTGCTAATCGACTTTGCCTCTACAGGTTTGCTGTTTCTTGACATTACGTGTAAACAGAAGCTTGCATGCAATAAGCGACATGGTCTTTTGTGCTTTCTCTCACTTGGCATATTCTCAGGGTTCATCCATACTTAGTATGGACCACTCTTCCCTCCTTTTAGGGACAGTGTCTACCCACTGAGTGCTCACTTTGGCTCAAACATTGTACTAAGCACTTTCCACATGAGCCCTTTAATTTTATAGCAGTCCCAATCTTGAGGTTCTTACGACTAGCACCCCACTTTACAGTGGAGGAAGCAGGCTGAGAGTATGCCCACATCTGACTGGGCTCAGCCCAGCAGGGGTCTTCACCACCACCAGCAGCAGAGCAGCATCTGGGAGGAGCTTTAGCCAAGTCCTGTTCTGTCCTTTGGCTTCCCAATAAAGCAAGTGATTATTCCAAGCTGGGCTCTACAGGCCTGCACTGTCCCTAATACTTCACCTGAGAAAAGGGATGAGCAAGTATTGGAGAGTGGGCATGGGGGAGGTGCTGTTACTATTAATATCTAAATACAATTCAGACTCCCAGCATTTCTTTCAGTTTAAGCCCTGCAATCCTGAACCCCCTAACCCGTACTTCACAGCCTGGGTTACAGAGTGGGAAGATCGCCCTCAAAAGAAAACCAAACCAAACCAAAGGTTCACAACATGCAGATCCAAGCTAAGGTATGTTTGTTACCAAACTCGTCTTCCATGGCCATAATAATCTCCACTTGGTCCAAACTGTCTAAGCCCAGGTCTTTCATAAAGTGGGAATTGACGGAGAGCTGCAAGAAAGGAACAGCAAGAAAAATTTAACCCATGAAAGTATCTGCTTCCCAAGACAACAGGCAGAGCAGCACAATGCTACTAAATCATCGTAAGATTTTCAAAGACACCTAAAGGCCTCAAACAACATCATATACCCAACCTGTACTGGTGTGTACTTGGTGAGCTGATTCCGCCTGATGTTGTAGTCCACTCTAAACAAAGCTGATCAAGGATTCCAGGTCATACAGTTTACTGTGGTTTTTGGCCACTGTTCCAAGTGACATCTGAGGGTATTCGGTATTCTACGTACCTTACAAAGGATTGAGATACCCCTACCTTGGATGTGGCATTTTCCCTCAACAGTGTAGACTAATATATGTAGCTCAGTACATAGCCCTTGCCTAGCATGCATGAGGCCATGGGTTCCATTTCTAGCACCTACTTCCATCTCTCTCTCTCTCCCTCTTGCGCGCACACACACACACCACACTACCATGCCTTTAATCCCAGCTCTCAGAAGACAGAAGTTGGAGGATCACTCTGAGTTCAAGACCACCCTGAGGCTGCACAGTGAGTTCCAGGTCAGCCTGGGCTAGAGTGAGATCCTAACTTAAGGGGGAGGGGGAGTCAAGAAGCAGGCTGGGAGATGGCTCAGCAGTTAAAGGCTTGCTGGGAAAGCCTGCCGGCCAGATTTAATTTCCTAAAATCCACATAAAGCCAGGTGCACAAAGTGGCACATGTGTCTAGAGTTCCTTTATAGTGCCAAGAGACCCTGGCACACCCATTCTCTCTGCCTGCAAATAAATTTTAAAACAGTAAATAAAAAAAAATCAATAGGAAGCCGGGCACGGTGGTGCACACCTTTAATCTCAGCACTTGGAAGGCAGAGAGGTAGGAGGATCACTGTGAGTGTGAGGCCATGCTGAGACTACCAGTGAATTCCAGGTCAGCCTGGCTAGGGCCAGATTGGGGGTGGGGGTTGTGTAAAAACAAATGAGTATCTGTTATATACAACCTATGGGGCTTTTTTTTGGGGGGGGCAGGTTTTTCTTGGTGCAGGGGATTCAACTCTGGCCCACTCACATGCTAAGTATGTCTTACCACTGAATTCTACACCCCTCTAAACCACGGTTTTTTGTTTGTTTTTTGATGAGTGGGAGATATACATGATTACATGTAATTCACATGTATGTGTGTATACTCTTTAGATGCATGAGAAGCCTGAGACACTGGCCATTGCCCATCAGGAGATCTTTGAATTTTATACCCTATGGTTAAATGTGCTACAGAAAAAATAATTACACCACCAGTGATTACCTTTGCAGGGTCAATCTTGTCATAGAGCTTCAAGACATACAGAACTCGGTCCTTGATCCCCTCTAACGTCAGAGGAGGCGCGTCACTATACTGGCGGCACAGATGTGGGACCCTCCCAGGCACCTAGAGCAAATGCAGGAAGAAACACTGTCATTCAACCCACAATGCTCATGCATAAATGCGCTGGCCTGCAGGTACCTTTCACAAAGCTTTGTGGGCTCTACAGAACCCACAGCACTGTCTTCTTGTGGCCAGCATTAGAACGCAGCAAGTCCCAGTGCCTAACAGTCTCAGCTCTAGCAGCTCAAAGCCAAGACTGGTTCCTTTGACTCAGCTCTTAGGCTTTGGACATTCACCCTGTTCAGGGAACACTTAAGTGCCACTAAAACAGCCTTGGGTCTCCTCATGGCTGCTCCAGTGTGAGCCAAAGTGCACTGACAGACGCTGCAGACCCAGCGCCTTACACCAGACTGACTTGGCTCCTGCAGTAACTGCACTGACTCTGGCCAGAACAAATGAAAGCAGCCACCAGCCCCAAACTGAGGATGTGGAAGCCTGACAGCAATCACGTTCTAATTTGTTCACCTTTGCACCACCCTCACCCGGCACGGTGAGAACTGCCGGCTGTTGGGAACATAGGCGAGCCGCCCGCATTCCCGACAGAAAAAAGAATATATATATAAAAAAATTTAAACCACGAGACTTTCTGATCCTCAAGTATCTCTGCCGTTAGCTTGCTTGGATACCATTAGCTACTGGGGTCTGAGTGTGGGAGGAGCTCCCTCACTGGCTGGGGCTAATACTGATGAGAACTGGACAGCTTGACTCACTATCAAAGTCCCTAAAAACTTAACGGTTTATCTTTCAAATGATTTTTCCTCTTCTTTAGGCTCTAGGGTTTGGGTTACTTAGGGTTAGGGTTTCAAACATTGATTCCCCCCCCCCTTCCAAGTTAGGGTCTCACTCTTATCCCAGGCTGACCTGGAATTCACTATATAGTCTCTGGGTGACCTCAGACTCCTAACAATCCTCCTATCGCATCTGCCTCCTGAGTGCTGGGATTAAAGGTTGTATGCCACCATGCCTGGCTTCAAACATCGATTTAAAAAAAAAAAAATTTAAGAGAGAGCCAGGCATGGTGGTGCACGCCTTTAATCCCAGCACTCAGGAGGCAGAGGTAGGAGGATCACTGTGAGTTCAAGGCCACCCTGAGAATACATAGTGAATTCTAGGTCAGCCTGGACTAGAGTGAGACCCTACCTTGAAAAACCAAAAAAAAAGTGTGAGAGAGAAGACAGAGAATGGGCTCGCCAGGGCCTCCAGCCACTGCAAACCAACTCCAGACATATGTGTCACCTTGTGCATCTGGCTTTACGTGGGTACCGGGAAGTGAACTCGGGTCCTTCTGCTTTGCAGGCAAACGCCTTAATAAGCAATCTCTCCAGCCCCAAACATTGATTTTTTAAGTCCAACTGGTAGTTCCTAAGGCTTTCCCTATAGGAAAGGAGTTTGCGCACACCTGTGAAAAAACTTGGCAGGATGAGGCAGAAGGATCACAGTTTCAAGGCCTGCCATGCAACAGAGTAAGTTCAGGGCTGATCTGGGCAACTTAATGAGGCCTACCTCAAAGTCAAACTTAAGAAGAGGGCTTGGGTTGTCGCTCAGTGATGACAGAGTGCTTGCCTGCCATGGGCTAGGCCTTGGCTCAAGCTCCAGCACTGCCACAAAAATCAGGTTGGTTTATCAGCATGCAGGTAGGTCCTAAGACCATCTGTGACAAATACTAAGGAAAGGTAATCTGAGAGCTAATGTGGTGGTGCATTCCTGTAATCCCAACACACTGGAAGCCTGGCAGCATGGGCTACAGTGAGACCCTACCTCAAAACAAAAACGAACCAAGGCAGTACATGACTTTGCATTAAGAAACATTTATTTTGCTGTGGTTTAATCAGCAAACTAGAGATTAGTTGAACTTTAGGACTCTTTCTAGAATAGCTGAGTGCATTCATGAGTAGGGCATTTCTTGTGTCTAAACCCATGACTTCCTTTGCCTATTATACTGAGTCTCAAGGGAGGGAGCCTTTGTAACAACATATCACCAGCCCTGCTCTGCTCATCAGGATTGTCATGAGTTCAAGGCCACCCTGAGACTACATAGTGAATTAGTGAATTCCAGGTCAGCCTGCACTAGAGCGAGACCCTACCTTGAAAAACAAAAAAAAAAAAAAACAAAAAAAAAAATGCCATCTCTACAACCTGCCCACTGCACCCACCAGGAGCCCAGACACCTCAAACTCTGCTGTATGAAACAAACTATGTATATATCTTCAAAACTCTACCCCCTCTCCACCTTCTTGGGGTTCTGGCCTGAAACCTCAAGCCAACCTCAGCTCCTCCCACTCTCACTCATTTTTACTCCACACCTAACCTGAGTGATTGGGAGGATGGTCTTTATTATTCCTTCAACACATCCTGCTTGCTTCCGGTGACTTGGACAGAGAACATCCACATTCCTCAACAACCAGCACAAACAACCTCCAGATCTAGGAAGGACCGTCATCAAAACCCCTGTACAAGCTGACTGTGGCACCTTTAATCTCAGCACTTGGGAGGCAGAGGTAGGAGCGTGGCCATGAGCTTGAGGATACCCAGAGACTACAGAGTGAATTCCAGGTCAGCCTGGACTAGAGTAGGACCCTAAAACCTTGAAAAACTAAAACCAAAAAAATGGTTCCCTTGGGCTGGAGAGATGGCTCAGCGGTTAAGGCACTTGTCTCCAGTGCCTACCCAAATAAGCCAGAGCCACAGGTGGTGACCCTGGTTCTCTCTCTCTGCTTGAAAATGAATAAATAAAATATTTAAAAAACGGTTCCCTTGCTGCCTAAGCAAAGCAATCAGAGATAGTGGCAGGTCTTCAAGAGCTGTCCTGCTGAAGCATCGTCCAAAGATCACCAGCAGCTAGACGACCTCCCAGGTCCAGAGCTCCATATGCACACAGCCAAGGTTGAGAATCAATGCTGTGGGCACACGCCTTTAAACCTCGGAGAATTCAAGGCTAGCCTGGGACTAGAGTAAGTTCCAGGTCAGCCACAGAGGGCCACTCCACATTTCAAATTAATGATGTTCAAATTACTCTATAGACCCAAACACTAAGCAACTTTACCTACTACCCTTTGAGCACCTACCTTAATGGTGCGATATTAACCTTTTTATACATCCAAAGGGCTCTATTAATCCCTTACACCAGTGAATCAGCACTGAAGTTAATTTTTAATTCTAACATCCAGACACGACTGAAATCACTATTGGGAGGAAGTTACGGGTATGAAAAGGGCAGGGGGAGTCGCTCCTACAGTCGTTCATGTTGGATGCACTTCAGAGTCACACGGGGATCTGAAAACACAAAGCCATGCCAGGCCTGCTCCCAGGGGAGTAAATCAGAATGGAAGTGGGGAGAGGGTCACCCAGAGCCGGGGCACCCACCTTTGATCCACGCACTGCAGAGGCAGGAGGATCACCGTGAACCCCAGGCCAGCCTGCCTTGGAAAATCAAAACTACGATACAATTACCCAGACGACCTAAGTGTGCAGCCAGGGCTCACGGAGCAAGAGCCTTCCTGGTCCCCCCCGTCCTTGGTCTCGCCTGTGCCGGGGCTGGGGTCCCCCGCCCGCGCGCGGGCCCCGGTACCAGCCCCGACCCCGACCCTGACCCTGAGCGCCCCGCAAAGTCACCACGAGTCACCTGCGCGAGCGCCGGCGCCAGCGCCGAGGCCGGCCGCACAGCCCCGGGACTCGTCCGGGCTCCCGCGGGGCGCAGAGCGGAGCTGAGCGGCCGGGCCAGGGAGAGCGTGGGAGCCCGCGACGCCGGCGCCAAGGCCGCGGGCAAGCGGCGGACGCAGACGGAAAGGACACGAGCCGCCATGGCTGCGCCGACCCAGGATGCACTGCGCGGGCCTCCTCGCTGCGCGCGCGCGCGCGCGGGCCGGCGGACAGAGCGGCGTCGGCTTCCCGCAGCCCGGCGGGGTGGCCCCTGGCGGCTCCCCGCGGAACTGCACCCTGGGCCCCAGGGCTCCACCTGCCATTGACTGAACTTTTCAACAGCTCGGAAATACATTTGTTTGCAAGCTTTGATGCCAAGATCCTTTCATAGATATTAAAACTTATTTACTTTCTTTTACAGTGGCTGGAGGCCCTGGTGCACCCATTCATATTCTCTCCTCTCCTTGCAAATAAGTAGAAATGTTTTTTAAAAGATGTATTTAAGCTGTGCGTGGTGGTGCATACCTTTAATCTCAGCACGTGTCTAGGGTTTGGTAGTGCTAGAGGCCCTGGTGTGCCTCTCTCCTTGCAAATAAATAAAATTATTTTGATTTTCAAGGTAGGGTCTTGCTCTAGTCCAGGCTGACCTGGAATTCACTATGTAGTCTCAGGATGGCCTCGAACTCAGTCATCCTCCTACCTCTGCCTCCCCGGCTCTAGTTTTTCAATTTTTAAAAATTTATTTATTATTGGGCTGGAGAGATGGCTCAGAGGTTAAGGCACTTGCCTCCAGTGCCTAAGGCCCCGGGTTCAATTCCCCAGGACCCACATAAGTCAGACCCACAAGGTGATGGCTCTTGTTCTCTCTCTCTCTCTCTCTCTCTCTCTCTCTCTCTCTCTCTCTCTGTATCTCTGCTTGAAAATGAATATTTTTTAGAAACTCTACATAGTGATATTATGTGGATGCAGCACCTCAATTGTTCTCTGGAGAACGTCACCAAATATCAGTGTTAATGTGCAAAGTTATTTTAAAAAATATTTATTATTTGCAAACAGAAAGGAGAATGAGACAGAGAGCGAACTAGGGCCTCTTACTACTGCAGACAAACTCCAGATGCATGTGCCACTTTTTGTGAATCTGGCTTTATGTGGGTACTGAGAAATCAAACCTGAGTCATCAAGTTTTGCAAGCAAGTACCTTTAACCACTGAGCCATCTCTCCAGCCCAAAATAAAATTATTTTTAATCATTCTTTTTTTTAAATATTAAAAATAATGGATTTAGTTCTGCTAGCCAGATGTGGTTGCACGCACCTATAAAACCAGATACTGGAGAGAAAGGAGGCAGTAGGATCCCAAGTTGGAGGTCAGCCTGGGTTACATGGAAGATCATGTCTCTGAAAAATGTAACATGTGTGTGTTGTGTATGTCCTGCTAAAAGCCCTGGATTCAGTCCCTAGCACTGTTAACTTAAGCATGCCTCCAAAATGTCTGTCTTTACCTTTTACTTCTTAACTTTTGATTTTAAACATGCTTACCATTAGGAATGAACCAACCCCTGTGTGAGTGTGTAGGCTCCATGAATAAAATCCCATGCTTCCTTTGTTCTAACAAAAATAATTCCCTTTGGAAACAACACCAGAGCCAGGAGTGGAGGTGCACACCTTTAATCTCAGCACTTCGGAGGCAGAGGTAGGGGGATAGATGTCTGAGACTACATAGTGAATTCTAGGTCAGCCTAGACTAGAGCGAGACCCTACCTTGAAAAACAAAATAATAATTTATTTGCAAGAAGAGAGGCATACCAGGGCCTCTGGTCACTGCAAACAACCTCCAGATGAAAGTGCCACTTTGTGCATCTGGCTTTATGTGGGTAAATAGGGAATCAAACCCAGGTTGTCAGGCTTTTCAGGCAAGTGCCTTAACCGCTGAGCCATCTCTCCAGCCCACACATAGGTTTTTGTGTCAATGTTTTCATTTTTCTTAGGTAAATACCTAGGAGTGGTTGGTGAATCAGATGCTAAATGTATGATTAGCTTCCTAAGATATAGCCAAACTTTTTCTCAGAGTGATCATACCAGTTTGTGTTCCCTCCGACAATGTGTATGAATGCCTTCACAGACTTCTAACTTAAACTGTTTCCTTCCCATTGAGAGTTATTTTATATTCTCTGGATACTTGTATTTGACAGGTAAGTGATCAGAAACATTTTCCCTGTCTGTGGCCTGTATTTTCATTTTTAGTGTATTTTATAGAGCAAACTTTTTTTTTTTTCCCCCAGTTAGGGTATTGCTCTAGCCCAGGCTGACCTGTAATTTACTCTGTAGTCTCAGGCTGGCCTTGAACTCAAGGTGATCCTAAACGTCTGCCTCCCAAGTGCTAGGGATTAAAGGCATGTGCCACCATGCCTGGCTTTTTTTTTTTTTTTTTACAGGCAGGGTCTCCATCTAGCTCAGGCTGACCTGGAACTCATTCTGTAGCCTCAGTTCCCTGAGCGCTGGGAATAAAGGTGTGGACAACCACACCTGGCTCCAGTTTCTTTTCTTTAAAAAAATTTTTTTTAAGTTTATTATTTTTTATGAGATCATGCTGTTGATATCACATCTAAGAACCTTTTGCCTAACCTCAGTTCATGAAGACTTTACAGACAAGTGCCTTAAACACTGAGCCATCTCTCAGGCCCCATGACGACTTGACTCCCTCCATGTTTTATTTTAAAATGTGCAGTTCTGGGGCTGAGGAAGTAGCATAGTTGGTAGAGTTTGCCTAGCATGCACCGAGCACTGGTTCCCCCTCTAAATGCATGTGTGCAGACAGGACATGAGGCCATGTGCACAGGTGGGAGTGGAGGGTGACTCTGTCACTTGCCAGCTATTTTTCCAAGACAGGATCTTGCACTGAACCTAGGCACTCCAAGACCAGGATTACAAGATGTGGTTGCTGGGAATCTAGACTCATGTCCTCCTGCTTGCATGGCAAGTACTTTACCCACTGGGCTACATCCCAGTCGTTACTATGCAAAGATTATTAACTAAATGTTCTAGTTGCTTAGCAATTAGTTCTTGTTTTTGAAAATGAATTGAATGGAAAAAATATGCCAACCAGAATGTATCCAAATAAATGTTTATTAACATTTAAAGCTTTATGTACACCTTTAACAGCAAATAAATAAATATGTGGGAATAGAAAACCTGACCTAGGGATCTTTAACCCCAAAGTAAGTATAAACAAATATTCACATCAGAATTGGCACCACCACCAGAAAAAGTTGGTCTAGATGCAGTTATTTTAAATGTCATTTAACTGTTCTCTTTTTCAAAAAAAGGAATAATAGGCCAGATACATCCAAAAAAGGAATAGCACTGTTTTCCTCGTACCTCAGGAATAGCGGTATATGAATATGTTTCCATCTTTTTGTCCAGCTAGCAAATGAGAATCTGTACCTGACCATTTAACAAAAGCCCAGTTCTGGTCAGAGACAGGCGGGAGGAGAGCAGTGCAGTGCTCCAGAAGCAGGTCCCACAAGGCAATGGTTCCAGAAGTCAAGACTGCAGCTGCAGCATGATCTTTCACATCCCCTTCTAGGAACCTGTCGCCAAGCAGAGAAGACAATTCAGGCGATATGTCAAAAAACTTTAAAGGGGGCTGGAGAGATGGTTCAGCGTTTGAGGCGTTTGCCTGCAAAGCCTAATGACTTGGGTTTGATTCCTGAGTACCCACGCAAAGCCAGATGCACAAAGTGGCTTATGCATCTGGAACTTGTTTGCAGGTTAGAGGCCCTGGCATGCCCATTCTCTCTGTCTGTCTCTTTTCTATCTTTCTCTGCTCACAAATAAATGAATAAAGAAACACTGAAAAAAAAAAAACTTTAAAAATATTATGCTTCCAAGGGCTTAGTGATTTTGACTTTGTCTGCAAAGCAGAAGGACCAGAGTTCAGTTCCCCAGGACCCACATAAAGCCAGATATACAAGGTGGCACACGTGTCTGGAATTCGTTTGCAGTGGCTGGAGGCCCTGGCGTGCCCATTCTCTCTGTCTGCCTCTCTGCCTCTCTCTGTAATAAATAAATAAATATTTTAAAAAATATTATGTTTCCAAAAGTCATCCAGACACAACCCCATTGCTGATGGTTCTGTTGATTCTTGGAGAACATGAATAATATATATGCCTATGTACCGATCAGGAAACAGAAATCAAAAATCTAGTTGCATTTTTGGGGGATGGTACTGAGGATTTAACCTTGGACATTGCACATGCTAGGTGTGGTGGCGTGACTGTAAAATATCATCCATAGGCTGGGCATGGTGACACATGCCTTTAATCCCAGCATTTCGGAGGCAGAGGTAGGAGGATCACCATGAGTTCAAGGCCACCCTGAGACTACATAGTGAATTCCAGGTCAGCCTGAACTAGAGTGAGACCCTACCTTGAAAAACAAAAAAACAAAAAAACCCAAAATAAATAAAATCCCCACTCTCATGTGTTTGGGATTAAGCCTCATACTCAACCGTTGCTGGTGGAACCTTACTGGATGAGATGTTACTGAGGGCAGTTTATTATATTTACGATTTATTAAGCTAGATGTGTATTTTTAGGAACAAACTCAATTTCTGCTCCTCAGCTGGACTGGGGTTACAGCCAGCCACATGTGGCCATGCCCAGCTGTTACATGGGATCTGGAGATGCTTAACTGCTGAGTCACTCTTCAGCCCCACATTCTTATGACCAATATATAGTATTTCATGCTTTTCATCCATCCAAGTGACACATAAACACTAATTTTTGTCTTTACACAGTGCCTTCTGAAATATCATACTGTTTGAACAGAGTCACACATACTCACCTCCCAGCCTGCCCTGGAGGAAGACAGTATAACAGCATGCCCATGTTAAGGGTGGTCTTAGGGTTGATCACCATCAGCTGAAATACAGGGCTTCCAAATGACTCATTCTCTTTGGCATGAGGATGACTCAGAACAACAAACAGGAGCCCCTAATTTAAGAGAAAAATCACCAAACAGTCCAGTAAGAGTATGTTTGGCAAAGGTAAAACTAGAACAAAAGGAACGATCAATGGGGGTGGGGGAGGTAAAGGTAGTTGGGGTGTGGGGG